>JALRMC010000091.1:0-95686 GCA_026120085.1 Cadophora luteo-olivacea
CGTTTTTTCACCCGTTTGGGTTGTTGTTTTCTTTTTTTTTTGTTGTGCGGGGTTTCTAACTAACTATTTATCTTTTCTCCCCCCCTTCCCCCCCCCCCCCCCCCCCCCCCCCCCCCAGTGCTGATCTAGGAGAATTTCTCGTTTCCCTCCTTCCCGCGCTCGGCATGCACTTAGTTTCGACGTCAGCAATATATCTTCCTTGGACTGTCATGCTTACTTAAAGTACGGAGGTACATTCCGAGAATCAGCTATGAGGTGATGGCATATCGCATTTATTGTTTTCGTTAAACTTTTGATTGTCTGTGTTGACGTACGGCGTGCCATGCGATACGTCCCTATCCATCCGATGGGGAACCACACGGGACAGAGAATTGGCTTTCTCAACAAGCCTTCCCTGACGAGCAGTCTGTTCGGCGGCTTCTTGCATGATTAGGATCGGAAGTCTAGACCCAGTGTGCAGAAGACCCTCCGTGGACATGAGGCGTCATATGTGTTTGCCCCATTTGTTTAAGGGGTCAAGAGCACCCTGCCTATCAGAACTCATGCTGAGCTAAATTTGCCGATTGAAGAATGGATTTGCCTGAAGAAGATTTCCAGAAACGCGAGGAGCGAAGAAGCATGATCTGCATGGTCCAACATCGATTAAGAGGAGGCGGTGTGGTGGCTTTCTTTCCTTAGACGCTTGGCCCGCTATTCTAGAAGATCAAGTGGGCTGGGGAAGACGAACTCTGAAGATGTGCTCGGGCCGTTGATGATGCGTTTCTTGAGATGAAGATGTTCTGTCCGTGTTTTGAAGCTCGGTGTAGTTCCCGTGTTAGTCTGTGGTAATCGGGTAGCATGCTTCCAGAGAATTCTTGAGACGTTTCTTGTCTGGGTCAAGTGATTCAGATATCGGATGATTGGTATTTTACGGTACTAGTTCCCGCTTTCATAACCCTTGAAATGGTTTACATGCTCATAGGGTTTCTGCTATTTAATCTTGCATTTGGGTTTGTTTTGTTTCTGCAACCGTATCCAAACGTCCATTTGACTTCCGTGCAGGGGGACTTATGCAAGGACATACGATACTCGAACACCATCGGAAGGTTTTCTCCGGTCTTATAGGAAGCTGCCCGTTCTTACAATTTTGAAACGAATATGGAAGAAAGATAAGAAGTGACGGCAAATTTCCGAGAATGTCGAGTCTGCCTGGCACGGAAGGTATCGACGCGATATCTATCTGACTTATCAGAGTATGGTCATTGCTATCTCAAAGAAATCGGTTCTGGGGTTTCTCACTCGCTATATATATTCCCATCATTCTGGGCGCTCTTTCGACATAGACCATGCTGCCTTCGCAGCGGGAAGTCATTGTGTCTTTTGTCCTTCTGCTGGCAGCTCATGTCCATCCCGGACGGACTCGAAGTGAAAGCAAGATTCTCTTGCTAACAAATTCAAGGTTTGCAACACTCTTCAGTATTTTCTGCGGAGGCCCGAACTGTGAATCTCATTAGGTCTATTTCTTCTCATTGCCATTCCGTTGGCAGCTCCTGTAATTTCTGCTATTGTCAAGAGCCCCATATGAGGGATGCACCGCAGAGTCTTGACATTCTCCGCAGACTTCATGACCTGAAGACGGATCTTAGTCTGACCTCCTTGAAAGTCATCGCAGTGCGGCTGTCTGAATAGGAGGCGTTCTTGAATTCGGTATCGGAATCAACCACCAGTGTTGCTCGAGCTCTGTCCTACTAAGGCGGTCCTGGAACCATGCGAACAAAACGCAGATGTTCTCATTGGCCTTCATACTTGGTACAAAGACATAGGATAAATGATTGGCGTTGCCTAGCAGACGGTCACGAGGAGGTCCGGAAATGTAGTGAATCCTCATACCGAACAATAGCCAGCTTTCAGATGGTGATCATCTCACGATATCGGTCGCGTAAAGCAAAGAAGCGGCGCCCGGCCCAAATATAAATACCTGAGCAAATCGCCGTTCGGCACTTGAAAAGTGCCAAAGTGCTTACTTCTCAGTTTGTATGTTCTATTCTCGTATGGGATAGAATGTCCCACTCTTCAGGAATATCAAGCTGTTCTGTTTCTAAGTCGTAAAAACCGCGAGTCGGTACTGGGTCGTCTCAAACGACGGGTATGAACTTGACGAAGACTATCACACGAGAAACCGTTGCGATTGGTCATACTGCTGCCAATTCTCATTCTTCCACCTTGCTAAAAAGCCTGGGTCCAATTATTGCGATTTCAAGCATATGGTGGGATTGTCAAAAGCCTGGCTGTTCCAGCTTCCACCCCGCGCTGAATACCACGATACAGTCATTTCCGTATCGAAAAGCCTTATACCATGGAACTTGCTTCTCTCACCCATACGAGTATCGGTTTCTTTAGTTGGTGTATGTCTAAGAAAATCGAGAGAAATGGTAACGTTTATATCTCGCGGGGGCGAGATACGGTCTATGCTTTGTAAAATGCAGAGTCTCGGAAGCTTGAGAGCGAATTCTGTAGATTTTACAAAGCTTGAATCTTATAATTAATGGGGCACACCTGTTAAAGTTTTCCTATGTATCGGGCAATGGAAGGAAATGACACAGCGCAGGAAGAGGGACTACAGATGATCTAACATTGTGGTGAGTGGAAAACCTGCTACTCATGCCAGCCGATCCGCCTGGCCAGACAAAATTTGCCAATTAATCAAGCCATCTCTTGATTACAGATATCGCGGGAAATCATGTTCATCGGCGTCCGTGTCATTGCCACAGGATTTTCCACTGTCAAACCCAACTATTCTTTTCGGTCAGCTATCTCAAGTATAGATTGGCCCCAAGGCTCCACAATCGCCAGCCGGCGTGGCCGAAGATAAACAAAGAACCTTGGAAAATACTAGGTGAGGCACAACGGGGCTCCGGAAAGTAGCATGTAGATATGCTAGCAACTGACGAAAATATTGTCCTTGCCAGTTCTGCTAGGTATGGAGTATTGATTCTGTATGGATTTCTTAAATTAACTCTTGTTATGTGTAGCGTTATGCGAAGCGAGTGGGGGATTATGACAAAAAAGTGACTTGCCTGGTTGCATGTAGGTTTGGCATTTGAAAGTTGAGAATTTGAAAGTATGGGAATGATATCTGTCTAAATGCTTGTTCGCAGAACCGAGGGCTGAGAACGACTTCTATATATGGTATAAATAGATATGGATTTGGACTCGGCTCGGTCTCACAAAACTACTACCCATGACGAGACACGATACTGGGGAACCGGTGCTGTAGATGCCGAATGACTCCACTTTCAGGTTTTTGAGAGTTGCGTTCGGAACGATGTGGGCTGTTTGTAAGTGAGAAGGACTGTATGTCTCCGAAGCAAAGCCAGCTGGTTGGTCATCTATGGGGATGGAGCTGGTCTATTACCATTGTGCTAATCTGTTATCGTTGCTTACTTTGGGGTTAAAAATGAGATTGAGAATTCAGGGGTAGATTAACAACAGCCGGGGAAATCTTTCTGACACCGTGCTGGTAGTGAAGTAACATAGTATTATGTATAAAACTGGTCGACTTGATCGAGAATTGGCAAATGGCAGAACTTGCCCGAAAGTAAGGTGTACCTGAGCTTCGCTGGCGTTGCAGTGCTGCCAAACGACTGAGAATCTCTGTGCAATATATACAGTGAACTGGATTCTTGAGCTTGCACGAACAACGAAAGAATCTATCAGAGGTTCCGCAACGATATAAACGGGCCTGTAAGCGCAGCTTATTCAATCTAGGGAGAGCATATAACGGAGCAAGGCTCATGGGACGGATGGTCAAGCCTGAATAGATGGGGATGTGCAGCTTTTGGCATTTGGTACACGAAGCAGCCACTGATTGTTTACTCCAATTGAAGTGCCCCAGTGAGTCTACCGGCTATTTATACGGTCCAGTCACAGTCATTGGTGGGACAGAGGGCTTCAAAAGGTGACAAGACTTGGTAAGGCAGCAGCCTGCTGCTGTCGAATCTATTTTTGTTGCTGATTCTTACGAGGAGCACTGGCTCACTGGGTGATGATTTTTTGTCTTGCGCAGAGTGAAAGAATTCGTTACACGAGCACTGATAGCGAACAGGAAGGCTACTGAACTATCATCATGTGAATATTTGGCAGTCAGTTGCCAACGAGCTTCCCTGCGAGCTGTCTGAACAAGATAGCCGAATCACCGTATCGAACGTATTTGGAGGACGAGGTATTTATGAATCCTTGGATGATGGAAAAGTTGGTGAAGATAGGAAAGGCAGGAAAGGAAAGGGGCAGGCCAGCCTAGCCCGAAGTCAAACAGCTCATAGCGACAGAGATGCATCAAGACTGGGGAAGGTGGAAGAGCTGTAGAGGATGGTGTAATGCGTCGGATTAACCTACCTATTTACTTGTGTCGCAGAATATAACGAGCAGCACCTGCCAATATCAGTTCCTTGCTACGGGTAGACTTTGTCTGTCTCTAATGGAGGGCCAGTTTTCTGGTGCCCACGCGTTGCGTAGGTATCCATGATTCCGATACTGTCGACCTACTTTCGAGCTCGAAGATCAGATTGTCGCTCCCACATGTGCTATAGAATTCCCTGACGGTCCGTTTCCATAGCTTCGCAAAGGCTGTGGAATGCGCGCCGTCAAGAAGCCCACCGTTTCGACGAGCCCAGGTGTATCTCGACAACACCCGGATGTTCGAGGGCTCGGCTGGAATTATTTGCAGAGGAAATTGATCGGCATTGAGACTCTCGTGGAATTCATGGCAGCGCATTGCATGAACTGGTGATGATGGCGCATTCCACATCTCGCTCTTCCGCAGCAGCCCATGATCAAACCATGTTCGCGTGTGCTATCTACTTTATTCGACGTCGCAGTAGTTCATCGTAGAGTCGGAAGCAGGAGCCCGTTGGTACCGTAAGATATATGGTTTGTCGTCGATTTCGGCATGTCGAGCAGAGATGGGAACTTGATTCGAGATTGGGAAGTCGAGCCCTGGACGTCGTCGTCGTCTGATTTTCGTACCTTCAATGCTCGTATTCGTACTCGGATAGGTTTCAAGAATTGATTTGTTGTTTGGAAAAAGCAAACGACAACATCACAACCTCTCCACGGATTTCGAAAAGAGTGACAATTATGGTTGACGTTGGTGTAAGACCATGATATCGGCACGTCAGTCTCCAGCTGGTGAAGTGGCGTGGTCTCAGTACCAGAAACCTGACACGGCATTCCTCGAACCATCATGGGTTTTCAGATGTGCACAAGACCGGCGATACCTCCGTCACACTTTGAACATCCAATCCTTACCTTGTCTTCCTCGCAACGGTGGCACTTTTCTGTGGGACTCAAGGTTGACAAGAGTGGGACAGGAGCAGCGCCGGACCTCATTGTCCTGGCGAAAGCAGTGGTGTCCCAGCTGTTTCTTCAGGAGCTAGAGAAGCAGACCTGCTATAAATTGCACAGCTAACAGACGCAGACCTCGACACGACGATGCTGGTAACTGATCCGCAGACAGCTCGGTAATCCTTCTCTCCTGTCGTCGATAACCGTGAGTCTTCCACCAAGATGACGGATTTCCCGCCTTGGAAGATCTCGTCAGGGTTGTGTCTGGCAGTCTGCCCACCAAACGTCGATCTCTAATTCGCCAATGCTATACCGGACGTCACTTCCGTCCAGTGACGACAGACAACGACCATCCACCCATCCATCATCCATCATCCCTTCCTTTCCCTTTCCTTCCCCATCGAATGCTGCTCATCCGATAGTTCTTTCTTGTGCTCGAACTAAGGACTAAACCCTTTACTGACATCTTCTATTCTATTACTGCTTATTTTCCCTTTTCCTTCCGTACATGTCTTCTTTTTTTCTACTCTGCCTTTTCCCGGAATGGAATCAATTTTTGATGGATCCATCTCACCTGTACCGTCTCCGATTGCATGGAACACGAATCCGTACCTATCGTGCAGCGCGCACCACAGAATCCTGCCAGCACCGGCCCTAAACATTCGGGTCTGAGGCGACAATGAACGTGGGTCGCCTTGAGGCTTGAGCACACATAGCATTTCTGTTCCTGGCGTGCTCGTCTCCCCACAAACACTTTCGAGGCGTGGTTCCAGCATAAGCTTCCGCTATTTACCTCTTATAGCGCTAGCTTTGCGCGGTGCAATTACCACTGGACTGGACGTTCCGAGCCTCGCTTTTGGCCTTTTTTTCTATTCCTGCATCCATGCCGCCTAGACAGGAGAAGCGTGGACGCGGTCGCGGGAAACGACCGAGGGACGAACAGGAGCCAGCATCCAAGTCTGCCCAACCTGCGGGCTTCTCAGCTATCAACAGTCCTCCAGTCACATCTGCTTCAGAAGCTGGTTTTAGCCAGCAATCGTCAATTGCTCAAGGCAGTTCTAGCCGCATAGCTCCGAGGTCTGAGCACCCTTCGCAGCCATTGATACAAGCACCGCCGGGAAAGGTAGCAATTCCAGCCTTGAGAAACCCTCGCATCCTCGAGTCTTCCAAGGCACTGAAGAAGGGGAGAAATCCACACGCGTGCGACTACTGCCGAAAAGCAAAAGCTGGTTGCACGGGTGGGAACCCATGCACTCGATGTTTGAATGCAAATATACCATGTGTCTATGGTGACGGAAAACGAGACAAGGACAAGAAGTCACTTTGGCCATCCAACTTGCACTAGACTGGCTAACAAGTTTCAGGAGGATGTCCAAATTGAGTAAACAGTCCCGTTCTCTGTCCCGACACAATGAAGATGTTGCCGACGCACTTCGTCGCATTCGGCTGGACACCAATCTTTCCACTGACGACATGAGAGTGGCACTAGATGAAATTCTGTCTATGGTGAGCGTTCCAGTACAGAATTTAGTGGCCAATGACTGATTCAACAAGGCGCCTCAACCGGCAACGCCAGATGAGGAGAGTCGTCCCTCAGCAAGTCGAGATTCTTCGGACACCGACGAAGATGGCCCTGTCAGCGGTAACGAGGACATTGATATGGAAGTTGGTTCCACCGGATCACTAGATGTGACCGACGTGAATACAGATCGGGATGATACCCGCGCAACTGGCCACATGGGTAAGTCGTCGTCAGTAGCATGGGCCAAAAGAACTGCAGAGGCATGCCAAGCGGACACGGAGTTCACAAGCACTGCTAGCAAACATCCGAAGGATCTCGGAGTATCCTCGTATCATACTGAGGACGGCGATCTTGAGTTTTGTGATACTAGCGGCATCAATTGTTTTGATTGGCCAGACCCGACAGTAGCAGACGCTTTGGTCCAATCATACTTCGAAACAGTCCACAAATCTCTTCCTCTTGTCGATAAAATCAACTTCATGTCGCGATACGAACAGTTCGATCGAAGTGCTGTCGATCTCTCCAAGGAGGAATTCATCTGGCTGGGAGCACTGAATACGATTTTCGCCATTAGTGCTGTCTATGCTCATCTGACTAGAAGTCAGTATCGAGGTCACTACTGTGACCATCTGGTTTACATCACCAGAGCGAAAACACTGTGCCTGGATCAAGGCCTACTCTATGAGGATGCGAGAGTGTCTACCACGTCTGCTCTGGGACTATTGTGTCTTTATTTCATTGCTACCTGTAGACTCAATAGGTGAGAATCTAACCAATTTCTCATTGGCGTCGACTGATTCAGTAGGGCCTGGACTATCGGGGGCCTCGCAATCCGACATGCGCTCACTTTGGGTTTGCATGTCCGGAGTGAAGCTGGTGACCTTTCCGATTATGACAACGAGAATCGTGTTCGCCTTTGGTGGTCACTGTACTCGCTTGAATGCCTTTTGAACGAGCTTACCGGTCGACCAAGTTGTATCTCGGATCAGGATATCAGTACGCCTTTGCCAATGAACATCAATGAAGAAGACTTCCGACCAGGGCAACCTTTGTATGATACACCCGAGGACACCCGGCACACCTCCGGCCCTTCCAGTCGACGCAGCTCAAAGAGCTCGAAGGAGCCGAGACGTAAGTTGACCCGGCTGGCATCTTCATCTACTAACACGCTCCAGGCCGTCCTTCCGCAACTTACCAGATGCCTCTTGGACATTCCCTCCCCTTACCTTCTAGGTACCCAGTGGTGACTCTACCCGAAACCACTTCTACGTATTTCATCTACCGAACTCAACTATCTATCATCTCCCATGAGATTGTGACCCAACTCTACTGTGCTGCGACAATAAAGGAGAGTTGGGTAGAAGTCCAAGACACCATCACACGAATTGATGCTCGCTTAAGAGCGTGGCGAGACAATCTACCAGCCGAGTACACACTCGATTTTGACCGATGGGGGGAGCCGGACTGGACGAATCCTCATGTTTTACCTCGGATGGGACTAGCTATGCTTTTCCACAGCTCTCGTATGATACTCTTTCGACCATGTCTCTGCAAGTTTGAGGGCCGCATTCAAACCCAGTCAGAAAGATCTATGGACTTCAATAGAGAAGGAGTACAGACGTGTATTCATTCGGCTCGTACGATGATAAACCTTATCGGATGGACGGCACGCAATGTCTCGAAATTATATGCTGTTACGCCGTGGTGGCATACCCTCCATTACCTGTGCGAGGCGTTATCTGTCCTTATGCTGGAGCTGGCGTATCAAGCGCAACATCTTCCAGCCGAAGCAGCTTACATTCTTGACGACGCCAAGAAAGGGATCCGTTGGCTCATCATGATGTCAGAAGAATCCATTTCAGCTCGCAAAGCATGGGAGATTTTTGATAGCTTAGTTCGGGTAGTGGCTCCAAGGATAAACTGGAGTGTATTCGATTTACCGACCACAGCGCCTATACCTCTCGGCTACAACTGGCGAAAGTTGAGAGCGGCAGAAGGAAACACTTTCCCGAGTCAAGGGCAGATATCTCATACAGAGCCATTGCCTCGATTTGCAGAATTGGATCCGGAGCTTGGCGCTGGGTCACGAGTCTCAATCTCGTCAACAACTCCCTGGCCATCTCACACGTTCGGGTACCAGCCGTCACATACCTATGCTCCTTCCATCTATGGGCAGGAACTTGTCGGCAATACGCTAGACCAGCAGCGGGCAATTCAGATGTTTGGTAGCATGGGAGCTCTGCATGGACATTATGATGAGCCGTGGCATCATATGTTTGATACCAGTGTAGCAGGAACTGTATCTGGTATTCAGGGAGGTGGTATCATGGGACCGCCGCCGCCGATGACTGATACCGCGATGGGAGAGCAGCAGGGTGCCGAGAGTATCTTCGGGAATCAAAACAGGGTCGGGCAATTTGGTGGGCACTACGGTTCCTTTGAGGAGATGGATAGTGGTGGGAGAGGAGCGGGGTTTCTTTGATGAGATGAGAGGACGAGCAGATGATGATGGTTGACCCGAAGAGCTGTTCAAAGTGAACAGGTAATTTCATTGGGCAGATTGCATGGTGCAGAACTGGATGGGAAAAAATAACGAGCTATGAGATATGACGAACGGAAGACTGAACTCGATAGGAGAGTATGCTCCAACAAATGATGGTGCAGAATGCGGTATGAAAATAAATGTGGGTGTGGGTATGGTTATTAGACATGGACGAATAAAGGAACGGACGGACGGAAAGATGGACGGATGGGAAAAGAATATTTTTATTTCGTTTTGTTTTGTTCTGGGGAATTCCTATAGAAGGGTCGGTACTCGGTACCTCGGGGTTAGCAAACTTATGCTTTCGGTTCAGTTCGCGGGTTCGCGCGAGGAGATGTGGAGATATGGGAGGTCGCAGACAAATTGTATTTAGTGGATGGGAAGGGAAAGGGAGGGGAAAGGGAGTGGAAAGGGAGTGGAAAGGGAGTGGAAAGGGAGTGGAAAGGGAGTGGAAAGGGAGTGGAAAGGGAGTGGAAAGGGAGTGGAAAGGGAGGGGAAGCGTGTAGTAGGTAGTTTATAGGGATGGGGACGAAGGAATGGGTAAGACAGGAGGGAGGGTTGAAAAATAAAGGTTTATGAAAGATTTCTTGCGGGGTTTGTTTGGATGTGATGTGAGCAATGATGAGTGATAAGTGATGAACGATATAGGATGTAGGCAGTTGGAATTAGGAAGAGGGGGGTTTTTCCGAATGGGGCTTGGTATTGCATGGGGTCAGGGAGATGGAGGAGGATAGGGAAGGGCATTGTGCGTGGGAGGAACTAAGGAAGAGGAAGGAGGGGGTTCGCTTAATTGAGCTAGTTTCATTGGTAATTTGGTATTGTTGATGATGTTCACGTTTCCACGTTTCTACATCTCCCTTGGATTGAAGAGTCTGGGAAAACCAGTAAAGAAGTTTTCGATGGGTAGGTGCTTGGAATGTGATAATGATGGGTATATATAGATATATATGATTGATTGATTGATTGATTCCTGTATTCAACCAGCTTCAGCATCGGGAGCTTATGCTTGTACTTGTACTTGGACTCGATATCATATCAATAACGATTCATACATATCAAGCCCCGACTTTCTCATCTAGTAATCGCGCCATCTCGGTCTCTTCGTCTTCTGCTTCTGCTTCCCCTCCTGGGTTTCTACTCCCAGTGCCATTACCACGGGGAAGTACTCCCTCGACATCCCTCCTACTTATCATGCCCCTCTTCTTCTCTCCCTCTCCCTCTCCCTCTCCCTCTCCCTCTTCACTCTTGACACTCCACCGCTCAACTTCCCTCGCTGCAACACCCGCCACACTCCCCAACGCTACGACCAAGAACCCCAATTCCTCTCGATCGACGTCGAACACTTCCCACCATTCCGTCTCGGGTAATTTCAAGCCGACTTCCCGCGCGGCGAGGTAGATGGCTGCGGTGGCTAGGGCGGGGGGTTGGTGTGTTAGGTACAGGAGTTGAGGAGAGAGGAGGGCGGTGTTGAGATGTGCTATTGTCCTGGCTGCGACTTGTTTGCCTAGACTCGATGAGGATTTGGATTGGGATTTGGAGCTATGAGAAGAGGAGAAGACGTCGAGGGTTTGCAGGTATGTTATTGCAAGAGAGTGTGGGAGGGAGACGTGTGTGTTGAAGGAGAGGGCGTTGAGGATTTGGCCTTCGAGAAGGAGGAGGTGGTTTCGCCGGGTTATGTAGGTTGATTCGGAGAGGTAGTAGGTTGAGGGGTCGGGTTTGGGGTCTTTGTCAAGGGTGGTGTTGGAAGAGCAAGAGAGATAGGAGGAGCCGGTGGGAGAGGTGAGGAAGGCGTAGACGTTTGTTATGCTTCTCAGCGAGCGGGGAGAAGCGGATATCTTTGCGGTGAGGTAGAGTGTTGCTGCTGAGATGTCCTGTTTCGCCAAGTAAATGGATTAGCACAAAGTCTTCAAATATCCTTCTCCCATTTTCACTTGTTTCCCTTTACCAAGGAAGTGAATAGAAAGGGGGTTAATTTGAACGTACACTAAACTCCCACTCCATCATCCCATCTACAAGCCAATACCGAAAAAGGAGCACATTCGCCTGCGCCGTGATATCCTGCGATAAACGCAATAGTATCCCAGCTGCTTGCGTCAATCGCGCCGTATAGAAGCGAATGCTATCCTGTATCTCAGGCGGGAGGTGTGACGATGGGTTGGAGGAGAGCTGGTTGGGTGTTGCGAGGGGGTTTGTTAGGTGGGACATTTTGGGCCCCTGAACTTGAATTTGGGGGTGGAAGCGATGGGGGCGAATTGGCCGAGGGAAATGTGATCGGAAGGTGTAGAGTCGAGGGGTAATTGCTTATCTATTCGAGGGAAGAAGTGGTGTTGTTGACTCGGATTGGGAGACGCGACCTGGAACTAAATGGAATTTTTGAGTTGCCTTGAGCGCAAGGCTGCAAAGTTGTTTGAGGTACTTCAGCCTCGTCCTTCCAGCAGAACACGCCCTAAAGCCACATCTCACCGAAGGTTTCTTTGTGCCTCACCCCACGAAAACTCACAGATCTGATAGTAGTTTGTGGACCATTCTGAAGCGTTACATCAGACCATGTTGGAGTTCATTGAAGCAGAAATTTAAGCGTTCCCCGAACCCCCGACAATCCCGCCAGGTATTTATACAGCTGCTATATAATGATGTGTGAAGCAAGGGAATTCGTGTTGAGACGGCCTGGCGTATCAAAGCTCCAACGTAGTACTCGTACAATTCCCATTTGCTGGAGATTGAAAGAAACGCGAGTAGGGTACCTGGACCTAGTAATTATTATTACAATGCAACAGGGATACGCATCACGTCCAAAAGGCTTTTTAGATCTTGCTTTTGCATCCATGTTATATTCCACTATTTCACATCTCGCCTGCTAGTAAAGAGCATCGCAGTAAAGACATATCAAAATTTCCATCCCGACAAACGCCAATCCCAGATACACATTTCCAATTCACCGCTCCCCTCGACTGTCATCTAAGCAGCAGCAGCCTGTCGAGCCAATGAAGCCTGAGCAAGGTTCTCAGCTGGCTGAGCAGGTGCCACACCGACACGCTCTTTGGCCAGAATATCGACCAACAGAGGAGAAGGACGGTTGTCCTTTCCTGCACTGGCGGGGTAAACGGCCTGGTTGTTCTTGTAGCGCTGCACGTTCTCGATGTACATGTCGAAGAGGTATGAGGAGTCCATTGGGCCTCCCTTAGCTTCGGGGTGGAATTGGGTGGAGAAGATTGGGCGGGTCTTGTGAATCATGCCTAGAAGAAAGAACATTAGTAGGTAGAAGCTGAGCGGGGCAGGGAAGAAGAGCATACCTTCGTTAGAGCCATCGTTCAAGTTGACGAAATACTCCTTGAACTCAGCGGGCAGAGTTGGGGTGTCAACGGCATAACCGTGATTCTGACTGGTGATGTGGCATTGACCGGTTGTCAAATCCAAAGCAGGAATGTTGTGAGCACGGTTTCCGTACTTGAGCTTGATGGTGCGGGCACCAGCTGCAAGAGCGAGAAGTTGGTGACCGAGACAGATACCCATGACTGGGACCTGAGAAGTCTCCATCAGACGAGCCAAGTGGTAGACAGTCTCTTGGCAATGGGTAGGGTCACCAGGGCCGTTGGAGATGAAAACACCATCGAAGTGATGAGCGACCTTGTGAATAGGGTAATCGTATGGGAAGACCGTAGCACTGGCACCACGACCGACCAAGCTTCTCAAGATGTTCTCCTTGACACCGCAATCAATGACAGCAACGTGCATGTCGCCATTGTGGGAGCTGACGTGGAATGGAGCCTTGGTGCTGACTTTCTTCACCAAGTTGATCTGCTCGGGATCGACGAAAGCTTCGTCCTGGTCGGCATCGTATTCCTCTCCAATTGTGATTCTAGCCAACGAAGATCCAACTTCTCGCAAGTGAGTCACGATGGCACGGGTGTCGACACCAGAGATGGCAGGGACGCCTTCACGGGCACACCACTCGCTCAAGCTCTCCACAGCAGTCCAATGACTGTACTTCTCGGCATAGTCTGCAACGACAACACCCACACACTGGATATTCGGGGATTCGAAGTATTTGAGGAGGCCGTGATCGTCTCGGGCGGAGGAGGGGACACCGTAGTTACCAATGAGAGGTTGGGTGAAGACAAGGATTTGTCCACGGTACGAGGGGTCGGTCATCGACTCGGGGTATCCAACAAGGGAGGTAGTGAAGACAGCTTCTCCGGAGATGTTGGATTTGGCACCGAAGGATTTGCCGTGGAAAACAGGTCCGTCCTAGATTTGAAGAATCAGCCAAAAATTCTCCCTCCCCGCCAATTGTCAAGTCCTACCCTGATTGTGAATGTTGCTCGATCGTGCGAGATAGGTGTAGCCCTAGCACGGCTTGCTGGCATAGCACGACCAGCACTTCCTTCGACGGTAGCCATGAATCGGGCTTGTTGAGCTAACTTGGCGATTCCACCCGCCGGCTTGAAAGCCGCGGGCCTGAGAACTCGTGCGAACATTGTGTTTAGTTTTTCGTAAAAAGAGGTAGGCGGTAGGAGGGTAGTGAAAGCTTTTCAGTTCACTGAAGCTTTCCAGATGTGATCTACATTTTTTGGGTTAGTGGGCGGTGAGCGATTTTCCGAGGGGGTGGATTGAGGGCGGACCTGAGATATAATCCTGCAGAGGGTTAGCAGATAGTCATGATGTTGCAGATAGTGTAGAAGGAGATGAGGATGAAGCAATTGGACAAGAATAGTGTAGATGGTCTGTGGTGGTCTTCGTGGTGTAATAACGGGAGATCACCGCAAACAAAGATAAGAAACCCAAGCCATGAGTCAAGGAGAACGTAAATCGATTGAACAGCACTGTTGTATCTTACCTGGGACGTGAAAACTGACGGGCGCCCACTCATACGCGCAACACTTCGTCTGAATGGTTGGGTTGAAGGGGAAGAGGATGTTTTGTTCAGCTGTTATGTGGTGAAGGAGGGGATGGATGCAGAGTGCAAAGTCTGGTGGGAGTGGATCGTGGTGTTGTGGAGGAGAAAGCTTTGGCTTGCAGGCAGGCCAGGGCAGCGATGCTTGCGGGTAGGGTGGAGGAGTCAATGGGAGAGGCCGAATTGGCGATTGCTGAAGAGATTGTGATTGGTTGAGTGGTGAGGGTGCGGGAATAGAGATGACTCCGATTGGCCGATAACGCAGAAAAGATAAAAGAAAAAGAGAATGACGCGCAAAAAAAGGTACAAGCGAGATGATAGTGTCACAGCCAGGTGTGCATTTATCCTTCTGCTTTAACCTCTTCTGATGGTCATAGTGGGGTAAGAGTCTGCCAGCTGCAAGAAAAAATATTTACGCGAACCCCTCTGTTTGCATCACCTCAAGGGCGAGGAGCCTGCAAAGTGACGAATGGCCATCTAAAATCCTCGAATGTCACCTTGAAGACTGCACTTTTGCAAATTCCCAGCTTCGCTAATGCACAATGGGGTCTAGAATGATAATCAATTGGTATGGGGAGTATCCGTGATGTACCGCAGAGTTTTATTGCTAGCTTGAAGAAGCTTTAGGGATGGTATGCAGCTTGAGAATTCTGCGTACCTGGCTGACCAGAGGGCAAATTGACGGCAAGGCACGTGTGTATGATGGATGCGATGAGGCGAAGTTCTTTTCACCTTCGGGTACTGGATCGGTAGGATATACGAAGGACTGGATTCCAAGAAACTGTGTTTGTTGATTTTTGGAGTTCACAGCGAAAAGAGACGTGGATCTTTGTAAATCATTCGTCAGCCGCTCCTGGATTTCGGAAAGGGCTTCTTGTAGCCAGCCATTTGCTCTGAACGTACCATATTGACTATACTAGACAATTCGATGACATAGAATCCAGGAATACCTCCCCAATTCCCCCTATTACCCATGGTGTCGCATCGGTTATCAAGCAATACTTCACCTCACCAAGATCAGCATCAAGCTCGACTCTACAGCCAAGATACTCTCACGATCGATCGAATACATTCTTCAAAGTCCCAGTCTAGCACCAGGCTTTATACGCGAGGATCCAACCAACCAATTAACCACAGACTTCAGCCCTACTACTACTCGCCTCGGCCGTCATCGTCTTGGTCATCCGTACCAAAAATAAGCTTCCCCTCACCCCAAACCTCAAACAAAAGTCCGACATCGACTGAAGACAAGACTGGAGGAACTACTTCGGCACCAATTTCACATCCCGGATGTATATCATCACAGTACTGTATCTTTATTCTTCCTTCGTCCACCCACCTTGTCGGTCAAAAGGATTAAGCAAGTAAGCAAGCTGCAGGTATGAAACGACTATGTCTTTCCTCGAATCGTAGCTAGTGGTATAGACAGGCTTTGGTTTCTGTTGAAGCTGGAATTCAAGCTGCCTTACAGTATCTGCCGAAGATGTAAGTATAGCGTGGAGGAAAGTCACTATGTTCACTGTAAAGTACCGACAATCTCTTTTTCTCCCCTGAAAGGCAGTAACAGTATCTATCGCCTAGGCTTAACCATCTATCTGTTCCAAATCAGCTATCGCAGCGAACGCGAACCATTCCCATAGCCAGACGTTTGTCTCTCTAGATATGTATCTGTCCACCTCAGAACTCTACCTTGAATGCAACTGTATGTCGCGCTGTGATTCTAACCAGGTCTATGGAACCCCCGAAGACGGGAATCGGGAGTTTATAGAACAAGTATCGTCATGCCGTGCTGTAGATCAATATAAAGTAATTTTTTACACTCCCGAGATCTAGTCTGACAGTGCCTTGTCTAGGCGTGTTTGAGAGGGGAAAGTATGTTGAGATATACTCATGGATGGGGTTGGGTATTGTGTTTTGCACATGGATGGATGGCTAGGGAGGGGATGGACTTTTACTATCATTTGTATTGGTTGCTGGGAGGGAGGGCGAGAGTGGTAGGAAGGAGTATTTCGCATGGAGGATCAGGTATGGGTAGATACTGAAAATGATTGGTGTGTGTATGCCAGGCGACCTCGAGTCGTCCTGCGGCGGATGAACAGAGACACAGAGAAAGAAGGATGTTTGCTACCAACCATAGTTCTGCTCAAGGTGGATAAGAATAATCCCGACTTCTCTTCTCGGCGATGAAGATGTCCTGTTGAAATAATATGACATTCCTAGTCCTGCTCAAATGGTATTGTACTGTAATCCAAAAACCAAAACATCAAGGTATTCAACAATCGCCCAGCCCACCTGATTTCCTGCCCTCGTAAGAGACGGAACATCCTGAATAGTCATTACAAGCCGACGCGAGCGTGGCTACACAAAAATATGCTGCAAAAGACCTCCTCCCTTTCCAACCATCCAAGCCATGCCATCCCATCATAAAGTACCTGCGTACGACTTTATCTAATGTCCAACCCAAGCCGCGCCCAAAAGTAAGGTATCCGCCCTCCATTTAGACATACAAACATGCATATACAAGCCGTCTCTCTTCTTCGTCGTCTGACTCGATCGACCCCTCACAACCTCAAACTCCTCGAGCTCCCACTCTCACTCTTCCTCCCACTCCCAACAGCCGTAACCGTCGTCCTCGTCTCAAACTCCTTCCCACTCCCATCATACATTCCCGTCCGCATGCCCATATCGACAAGTCCATTCTCACCACTCCCCCTCCCATTCTTATTCTTCACAGTGCCCTTCGGACTGGTGACAGTCGTGACGCTCCTCCCCGCATCCAAAACACTCCCCCTATCAATAGTCACATCCCTACTCTCCCAAATCTCCAATGGAACCGCATTCCCCCTCCCACTGCCATTCGCGTCCCTACCCACAATGTACTCCTCACTCTCACTCCTCCCCAACCTCGACCCATCCATCTTTCCCCCCTTCCCACTCTCCCACCAATTCCCTCCCTTGCCGCGATTCTCACCTCCATCTCGATCTGCCTTATCAACCCTACTAGCCAGCACGCTCGCCTGCACTTTACTCGTGGTGCCCAAGCGCGAGCCGCCCACGCCGGTGTATGTGGTTGCGATGGGCGCGGATTTGGAGCGCGAGCGGTTCCCGCCCGAGGAGATGCCGTTGAAGGCGCGGAGCTTGAAGAGCCGGCGCATGAGGGACCAGCACATGGGCATGTTGGCGACGTAGACGGCGGTCGAGGCTTCGCGGATGTACCAGAAGGTCCACATTGGGGAGAAGGGTTGCGCGAAGGAGTAGTATTTGTTGAGGACTGCGCAGAGGATCTGTAGTGGAAGAGCGGAGAGTTAGTCTTTGAGAAGGAGAAGAGTAGGTGGGAAGAGGGCGAATGAGACATACCACGAAGATTCCGAGGCTGAAGAGGACGCAGAGGATGAGTTTGCTGGGTCTTGTTAGCTCTTGTTGCTTGGGCTCAAACGTAGAAGTAAAGTAGAGTAAAGTATTCTCTGCTGCTAATGGAAAGAAAGGCGCATAGGACAGGAGCATAGATCGAGATGAAATGGTGCTTGGGCTCGACGCTTTGGATTGGAATCTCGAACAGGACTGAATGATAGACAGACGACATACTTTGCTTTGGGGAGTTGCGAGGCAATGAGTAGAGGGAGGGGAATGCACAGCATCATGATATCAGATGTGATGTTGAAGACGGCGTTAGTAATCAGGTGGTGGATAGCAGCAGAGCATTGCACTGTGCAGTTCTTGTCAGTATTTATCCTCTCATTTCGAATCCATGAATGGAGGAGAGCGACTACATACCGTTCTCAACAGGGACTTTCCAGTAGCCGCTGAATGGACGGCACCAGACTCCAAGATATAGAACTTCCATAACGATGAGAGCAACGATGACATATGCGCCAACAATCTTGACGGCGAGTTGTTGCTTTAGGCCAAATGTCAACTTGTTGTAGAGTAGGAGCAGGCAGATTTTGCAGCCCCATTGTGTCATGATCATAGATTGTTCGACGACAAGCACGAATTTCGATCCTCGGATCCGGGACTGGATGGAGTCGGGTGTGAGCAAGGGGATATCTTCTGGCAACATAAGATTCGTATCCAGATGGGCGACGATATTCATGGTAGCAACAAGCACGGTGTAAAACGCCTACAGGAGCCATTAGCGACACCTTGGTATCGTTCGATTCTAGTTCCAACTCACGAATACCCATATCATGACATAGTCCTCGGGTTGGAAGTTCTTGATACTGCCCAGCTGGAGATATCTCGATATGCTTTGATAGAAATTAGCGCTGGTCTACTGTAAGGGAGAGACAAAGTCTTACTATCTGGTGACGACAATCAAGCAAGCGAATGCATACCAAGTCCACGACTCGGCAAGTAAAGATAAAGCCATCTTGATATTTCAATCGGTTGCAATGGACGTGGTCTTCACAGTCCGACTCAATCCCCTCAACAGCAGATACCTTACTCTTAAGTACACATATGCCAGCCGGATGGATGTCAAACAATCACGGTACAGTCGTCCAAGATCCAAAAGAAGTATATCTCAATAGTGGGATGGTTCGAGAGATGAGATGACAATCGGTGTAGATCTGGAAAGATTGAAAGCAAGATCGATCGCTGAACATAAAACCCACCAAGAGCAGAACAGAACAGAACACAACCCAAAATATTTAATGCGGAGATGGTATCAAACATATAGTTTCCCTCCCCCATGCATGCCAGCCAGCTTAGCTCGCCAGGCCAGCCTTTCCTAGAGAGTGCCTACCAACGCAGCCCAAGACAAGCCCTCCGTGCACTACCAAATAGGCCTTGTACCAATTCATCGCACGTCGCACATCAGCTGCAACGCTATCGCGAACTCAATACTGATCCCCCGATACAGGGGAAGACCACCGGTGGACTTCGAGGTTGCGCTTCAGTGGGTGGAGACCGTTGGAGGTGTGAACATGGATGGTCCATGTTTCGATAACACGCAACTCTACCATCACATGCATGCAGACCCAGGCTGCCCAGGCCCCAAACCATGTGTTCGCCAGGGGGATGTGATCCCCTAATCGCCTCCAAAGAAACGATCCGAATATATAATAACAGGCGTCTTATCCCCCACAGACAATCCCCTAACGCTTAGCTGGACCTCTCAGCCAACAGGAGAAATGGGATCCTCTTTAGCTTCCCCTTGGTCCCTTAGTCCCCTGAAACAGATTCCTTCTAGAAGGGTTGTGATGGACGGCACGGCATGAATCGGCGCTGAAGGGCCTGCCTATCGACCTTCCCGAAGCTGCTGCTGTCAGACGGCAGTGGCAGTGGCACACACCCAATGACCGTTGGAAATGCCCCTGCGATGAAGAAGTAATATGCCGAGTATCTGCCGTCATATACTGTTCCAATTCTGTGCTGATTCGCTCAAATCTTTGCCCCTTACAGAACGAAGAGATTCCTAAACCACTGATCGGTGTGTGGTTGGCAGCTCTGATTTTCTAGGGGTTGGCGTTGACAAAGATGTCCTTCTAGCGAGGTTGGCATTTAGCAGCGTGCCAGCGACCAAATAAGTCTCCGAATCCCAGTCCTAGTCGTCCTAGTCTCTTTCAGTCCTCGTCGATAGATCATGGATAGATCATGGATTAGGCCTGAATAGTTGCCCCGCTGAACAAGATAACTCCGTCGAGGGGCAATCCTGTGCATCATAATCGGCAGGGGACAAGTCCCTATCAAACACATCTGCTTCTCGTTCCTGTCTCCATTTTCTCATAATCAGATCCACAGCGCATATCAGCATCATCAAAAGCCATCCCTAAAGAAGGCAATCGCCGTCCATCTGGCGTTTCCAAGTACCAACTGGTCACTCCAACCCGACACCTTTATTGTTCGCCGCTATCTGATCTGATCATACTCCGAACGTACCGACTGCTTCCGTTCCAAGAGATTCCCCATCCCACCCCATCCCATCCCAGATTTCAATTCCCAAAAGTACCAAATATCAACCCGTCAAGTTCATCTTGGCCCTGCCTGCCGTGCTTCTTGCATGAAAATGGTTCACTTCCACGAGGGAATAGTGCCGGCGAAGAACCGCAAACGGGACGTCTAATAGTTCTACCCCACCACAACGGACCAGAGGCGTTTAAGCCAGCCGTCCAACGAGTCGTTGCATGTTGGTTCTTCACGAATCAAATCTCAACTTCAACACCTCCTATTCCCAAAGTATACAGAAAGTCATTAGGAGATGGCTTTTCGCCTCGTCAGCAGCTTAACATAACGACGTCGTCGTACTCACTGTAGTCGGGACGGCTCAAGACGGGAACGGGAACCAAACCGAGGTTAGGTAGGCACATCCCTCCCATACCTTCGGTTCTTCTCTTCCCTTCTCCTGCCAGGCAGTCCAGCTTCTTGTTCGAGTCAAGTGCTAATGATGGTGGTGGTATTTGTCCGCCAACCACCCATCCATCAGCCACCTGCGGCCCTCTTTCAGTTTCACATCCCCTTCCCTTCTTCATGCCGTTCCGTCTCAAGGTTTGGTAGCCCTTCTGCCCTTTTCCAGAATAAACGTTCGGCTGACTGGCTGGCGTGCGGTTCTTTCTCGACAAACCTTCCCGTTCGGCTGGTCCCTGCCTACTGCGTACGTTCCTGCGTCAGTCACTGCAACTTCATAATTACAATCGGTCAAATCACAAAGATGTATCCGGGGGGAAAGAAAAGGGGGTTCGTTGAAAAGGCGTGATGAGGAAATGATCGAGCGAGAGTGGATCCTATGATTTGATTTTTGGAACCACCAGGACCCTCCCCCTCTTCATTCGGTGGATGTATGAGGGTCCATCGACTCCATTCAATAATGCAGGGGAAATGGGGGCGGAGAACGACTCGAAGTCGTCCCCTCGCTTCTTGATACGAATAGAGTTTACTAGGTTCGTTGGTTGGGTCATGCTTGTGTAAGTTAAGTTGCGCTGGGTATGGACCCCTGACACATGGATGGCGATTCGTGTCAAGCTCTGCAGCTTGGATCGCCAGAGTCAGGTCGGTACCGGCACAATTGTAGGTAAACTTTCGTATTCCAGTTCTTGTCACGGGAAAAAAGTACCGAGTTCAAAGTCTAATGATAATCCTCCCCGAGAACAGTTACGCGATGAAGATCATCGGATCTTCGACTCCACGATGAGTCGAGATAGAGATGCGTATCGCCTGGCTCTACGCCGCTCAACGTCACTTCAAAAGTTCTGTCTTATACTCGATACAGCGATATCGTTGTCTGAAAACTCGGTCCCGGTCTCGGGTCACGAAACAAGTCGTGTGCTGTTCTCATAGCGTAACATGGCCGTGCAGTGTGAGGCTTTTAAGTTCCAAGTTAGGGTTCTGAAATGACAGACTGGACACGAACCTCGCCCAGGAAACTTTCAAGTACAAGCATTGTCGAAATTTGCTGTCACTTCAGCATCGACCAGTCGTTCGGGGATCTAAAGGTAAAGGTAGAATCAACTGTCTAGGTCTAGCTTTCTGAAGATTCAGTATAGTTTAAGTTGGAGCAACTAATCCAGACAGATTCCGGAGAATGTGCACGCTTGCTTTTCTTTCCCAATGTCAAGCAAGTAGCGGAAGCTCGCTACTGCAAAACCCCCGTCTCCCAAAACAAAATACCAAAAACGAACGCCCCAAAACCCAAAGACGGTGGCTCCAGACGACAGAAAGTACTTCCCAATTGACATCATCCTGAAGATAAGTACAACGCCGCATCATCCCTAACCCCAATCCCAGCCATCCCATGCCGGAGCTTTACAAGCCTTCTTATGCACCTTCCAATCCAACCTCTGATGCTCCTTCCCACAATAAAAGGCAACCCCACACCGAATACACCTCGAATTCTTCCCATCAATCTTCCCACACACTCTACAAGGCTTGACTTCTCCATTCCCGTCCCTCCCCTTCCCCTCTCCATTTCCCCCTACACCATTAGAAGCAGGAGATCTCCGAGGAGCCTGCATAGCCATCTCCTGCATCAGCACCTGGATCTTCTGTCTAGACGCCGTATCACACTCGGGCTTCTCGCAGATCGGACAAACGATGACATTGATGAACGGTTCGGGGGTGTGCAGCCACGACATAGGCGTCATCTGTGGGATTGTAGGAGGAGAGCCACAGATGCAACATGTGGGTGTGCAGGCCTCGAATGCTTCTTTCATGTACATTGAGAGGATGGGCTTGATGGTTGAGACGAAGGTGTTCATGTATTGAGGGTCCGGTTTCTGAGGGGTTGGATTTGGCGTTTGTGATTAGTATGCGTGGGATTGGGTGGGAGAAGCTGTGATGGGATGAGATGAGCATGTCGTTTTCCTCGGTTGATTGTTCTTCAGAGATGAGTATTGAAGGTTTGGGGGAACTGACCGGAGAGGCTGAGAGCCGTCGCACATGAACTCGATTTGTACCGATTGGGTTGCCATGTTTGTGAGATAATGGGCTCGGTATCAAGTGAAGATGAGCGTCTTGCTCTTGAATGAGAAGATTGCAAAGTGAAAGTGGATACTGAAACCCGGTTTTTCTAGTCGTCGGATAAGGAATAGTTTAAGATATTTAAATACCCGATTCTGTAATCTTCAACCAACAGTGTGTTACTGCAACCAGAAAACAATAATGATGGAGCGTGATAACACCCGTTTATAAAATTCCGTGGAATGCAGTGCCGAATGCGGGGTTCTCTAACAGCGGCGTGCTCGCTAATCGCCCTATCACGTGTACTCCATATGTGCTTCGAGTGACTTTCTATTGACTGAAGAACTCAGGCCAGAAATAGTAAGCGAAGTAGTCAGAGTCCTTCCTACATCTATCCTATATGTGAAATGCGACAAGCATATATTAGCAGCTCAAACATGAAGCAGCATCAATCAGACGAGAACCATCCTTCCCGTTCATGTGTACCGGAAGTTCGGGCTTGGGATCTGCCTAGATGGCGCCGTCGAGCACGCCGTCTGCCGTTGAAAAAGCTTGCTACACTAGCAGTGACATAACCCTCACTGACGCAATGTCGAAGATGCCGTAGTTGAAAGTCAGAATGCTCGTGTGTTTTCCTTCCCGTTCAGTTTGTGTCTTTCTCTCTCGTCTCTGCCTGCCATTTCTTCTCTGTCGCTTGAAGTCTGGCCCTTGTTTCTTTGTCATCTTCTCTTCTCTTCCCTTCGGGTGTCCGGTTACTGTTGTTTTGTCTATGTAACGGCAATGGCTCCGTATGAGCAGCCAACTCTCCCGTTGACAGAGATACCAACCCACGGCTCAACAGCATCTCAGCCGCAGCATACCTTCGCAAGCCAGCCACGAAGGCATGCATCCCACCATTCAAACATAAATCCGGAGTTGCAGTCCCCGCACACCTTCCAGAATGGATCAACATTCAAAGAGGGACAGGGTCCCAGCACCCCGAATCCCCTGAAACCCGGAGGCCGTAGACGTCGGGCAGCAGATGCAGTGCCCAACTCATCAACAAGCAAAGACGACCCCTTGAATCGTATGGGGGTCTTTTACTCCAAAATACTAGCCTACTCAACCGGTACACGGTACAGTATATACATCGTGCCTGTCGCCGTTCTCCTTGCCATCCCAGTCATAGTTGGCGCCACCCAAGTCTCCGTCTCAGACCCCAAGATCGGAGGTATAAGAGTGGTGTGGTTCTTCACGTGGTTCGAAGCCGTATGGCTATCGTTCTGGGGTATGAAGTTCGTAACAAGGGTGTTGCCGAAGGTATTCGCGTTCTTTGCTGGTGTAGTAAGCTCGGAGACGAAGAAATATGCTCGAGTGCTGGAAAACCTGGAAACTATGATCACCGTCTTCGGATGGGTGGTGGTATCTTTCGTGCTGTATGAAGTCTTGTTTAGTACTGCGTCAGCGGGCAATACACCTTCGGGCTGGACAACAAGATTCAAACAAGTCATGGCTGCAATTTTGGTATCGACTATTATATTTTTGGTTGAGAAGATTTTGGTGCAATTGATCAGTGTAAGCTATCATGCTAGATCATTCAATTATCGGATTGATGCATCGAAGAGAGCTGTACGCCTCCTTGGAAACTTGTTCGAGGCTTCGCGTAATATGTTTCCCATGTATGAGGCAGACTTCCTCGAGGAAGACATTATCATACATGCCAATTTCGAAGCATTCGTACGCAAAGGGCAGAAAGAGCGAATCAATCACGAAGCGAAGTCAGACGGCCGCGGTCGAAGAAAGTTCAGAGGAATGGGCCGACTTGGCAACAAAGTGAACTCTGTCTTTGGGAACATTGCTTCAGAGCTAACTGGCAAGAGAGTCTTGCCTCTTCGATCAGCGGAATCCATCGTAGTTGACTGTCTCGAAAGATCAAAAGCTTCAAAGGCCTTGGCACGAAGACTGTGGTTCTCTTTTGTCATACAAGGAAACGATTGCTTGCGTCTCGAAGATACCCAAGAAGTCCTTGGCCCCGACTCTCAAGACATAGCGGAAGACTCTTTTGGTATCCTGGACCCAGATGGCAACGGCGATGTGAGCCTTGATGAGATGACTATGAGATTTGCGGAACTCTGCATGGAAAGAAAAGCGATTGCGCGTAGTATGCATGACGTTTCTCAAGCGATCAAGGCTCTGGACAATGTCCTGTCATCCGTTGCTCTGCTACTGTCAATTTTTGCCTTGAGTAAGTAGTAACCCTTTGGTGTCAATGTTTGACTAACAGTTAGGCAGTCTGCTTCCTCGATACAGGATTTCACACTATTTTGAGCACGGCATCAACGACCCTACTGTCTCTCTCCTTCGTATTCTCCGTCACAGCGCAGGAGTTCCTGGGATCGTGCATATTTCTTTTTGTAAAGCACCCCTACGATATCGGTGATCGAGTGCACATTTCCGGTCCCGACGGGATCAATGAGATGGAAGTTGAGCAGATGTCTCTCCTGTACACGACCTTCAGAAGAATCACCGACTTGCAACTGATACAGGTAAGACGACTACTAAGTCATGACACGATCAACTGATATAGACCAGATTCCGAATATCACGCTTAACACGCTTTGGATCAACAACATCACCCGTAGTAAAGGCCTCAGTGAACGCATCGATATCTTCATCTCCATTGATACCTCGCTTGCAGATATCGAAACTCTCCGCCAGGAAATGGCAGCGTTCGTCACAACGCCAGAAAACACAAGAGACTTCCAGGAAGAGGTTACGCTCCGCTGCGTTGGCCTCGGTAACATGGACAAACTCCAAATTCAGCTGGAAGTCCGCCACAAGGTAACTGAGCCCGCCTCATGACTCGTAACAAGTCTGACTGACATAGTCGAACTGGGGGATTGAAACTATTCGAGCTGCTAGGCATGCCAAGTTGATCTGTGCAATGGTTCTGGCCATACGTAAGATTCCAATCTTTGGCCCTGCAGGAGGGGCAGCACCTTTAGGTGACCCGTCAAACCCCTCGTATAACGTAGCCGTCTCCGATGAGATTGCTGCAGCTTCGCGCAATAAGGCAGCCAAGGATGCAGATACAGCGAGACTCCATCCACTTGATGCAAGAGAGCCCTCGAGAGTACCAGAGGGTATTGCAGCCAGTGAGACACTTTCCACCATCCCAGAAAGTGTTGCGGCCAGTACCCTGAACGCTGTCAGTCTTGGTGAAGCTCCACTGAGAGATCAGGATCTTGATGATGATAGCGGCAGCATTGTTGGCAGTCAAACACTCCACAAGTCTACCTCCCGGCTGTCTGAAGCAAGTGGCGTGAGTCCTGAACTTCAGAGGACCAAAAGTCCGCAAGGTAGACGACAGGCTGGGCATACTGCTCCATCAAGTGTGTCGGTGGGTTCGCGACAAGGAACAGGCTTAGAGACCATTGCAAGCCGTGTGGAAGTTGGAAGTTTCGACCATGAAGCCCAGGCGACGAGATAGCTTCAGCTACTTGCAGCTCGAGACCATAGACATTGAACAGCTATAGTCTTGTACGTCGGATCCACCATATGTCAAAGCTCACGGCATTCGAGAAGATGGCTCACAATCGAATTCATGTACTTGCTGTGCCGCAAGCTTGTGATGTCTCCATCCTCATCTTTTCCAAGAACCACTCTGCCGTTTGCACCGGGTCGGAAAGGCAACCAGAAGCGACATGGCAGATTTCCCCAGGATAACAAGTGAAGCATGGTTGCAGATATGCCAACATTGCCACGTGGATTTCCACGTTCTAACTTTCCTATCAGTCGTGAGATACCCTTCAGGGGTATGTATGACTTTTGAAGGTTTCGCTTCGGCAAGATATTGGATGTGGCTTGAATGAATCAAGCAGCAAACATCTGGAATATGGCATGACTCATGCATGGCATCCACCACAGTCTTTTCGGGACGATTTGGCCGAGACAGAATAATGAGACATCAAGGGGCGGCTTGGAAGGGGTCCAAAGTCCTTGTTCTCAGCTCCGGCTGTTGCTGGGATCCACCGAGGGGTTAAACAGGTTTGAGGTCGAGCCTAGAGAAGCGAAGGATATTTGAGAGCGGATACTACGTACAAGCCCAAAAGATCACACATTTTATGTCTGTGCGTAGTACTGGAATATTCTACTTTACAAGGGGTATAGCCAATCAGCCAATCCGCTTTCTCTATTCTCTTCTAAGAGTAGTAAAATCTGGGTCATGTAGCACAGACAGGAAATGTGAGATCTTTAAGGCCTGTACGAAGTAGATAATAGAAAAGAAGATCAGAAGCTAGGTAGAGAAGGGAGACAAAGGACAAGCCATATGGGAGCTATCGATCAGAACTAGGTTTAGCCAAGGAACATCTAATTCGATCCGCTTTTTCGAATGCTCGTCGAATGCTGGTCGAATGCCAGTAATTCGGAAGTCCGGTCTATGTGTTGAGCAGGCAAAGACGTATTGAGTTGCGGTTCTAGGTGATTGCTGGGTTCTGGTGGAAGTGGCTTGGTGAGAAGAAGAGAGAAATAATGATTGATGTCGAAAGTTGGAACGATGTCAACGACCTGGAGGAACGTGAATGGAACCTGGAGGACAGCTGGAGGGCAAAGAGATATTGTGGCCTGAGATGTGAGGCCTCAATGTGGACCGAGGATGAGACGCGTCGATGAGAAAGTTGAAGGAGTGCGAATCCGAGAAAGCAAACAAGGAACCTCTACTTCGCTCTTCAACAAACAAACATCCACACTCCTTCAACAATGCGCATTTGCTCCACGAGTTTCGAACGAACATCATGACCGACTACAGCAAATTAAAGGTCGCGGACCTCAAAGCTGAGCTCAAGAAACGCGGCCTGCCGCAGACAGGGCTCAAGAATGCCCTCATTGAGCGACTGGTTGCTGCTGAGGCTGCGGCGGACGATGGCTCTGAAAGCGAGGCCACAGTGCAAGCCCTCGATACGAATTCCGCTGCTGCGACTTCCCCAGATACGGTATCTCCGGTTGTCGCGACATCATCTACAGATGGCCTTCCTGAAGCCCCTCAAACGGCTCCAGAGGCAGCAGAGCGTCCAGCAGAAAGCGCAAACCCAGAACCAAGCATTCAAGACACCTCTCAGGCAGAGGTACAAATAGATGTACCTCCCACACAGCCAGCCACTACAATCGAATCCTCGCAGCCACCCCAGACCAAAGACAGCCATCAGTCTGCCCTTCCCTCGGTCGAGCCCATTGAAGCAAACGAAGACCGCCAGAAGCGCAAACGAAGATCACAGAGCCCCCCTCCTTCGGCAGCAGATTCTGCAAGGAAGCGATTCCGACCTAATGATGAGGATGCGATCGAAAATGCGACAACACATAGCGATGGCGGATTGGTTGAGCAGCACGGAGTTGATGCCGGAGAACAGGAAGCTGCAGCGGGACGGGGTACCGATGCACCAGAAAGCAGCAAACCACCAGTAGCGGATACGAAGATGGACGAGGCTGATGCTGATGTGAAAGGTGAAACTGTCGGTGAATCTCCCGAATCAAAGGCACCTGCAGACGTGGGAATGGGAGAAGGTGAAAGAGAGGGAGCAGAACGAACCGAGCAGGAAGTCACAACCCACGACCCTCCAACTTCACGACCAGACTCCCGATTCAAGAATCTCTTCCCCGAACCTTCAACACAAGCATCCACAGCAGCCATGGGCGACATTCGCGAATCCGAAGAGCTCGAGCCAGAGCGCAACATCTCACCAGCCATCCACCCCGCCACGCCCGCTCTCTATATTCGCGACTTCATGCGTCCTCTCAATCCTGCACAGTTGCAAGCACATCTCGCTCACCTCGCCGCACCACCAGGTCATGAGGACGATCCCGACGTAATACTCAACTTCTACATCGACCCCATCCGCACCCACGCCTTCGTCTCCTTCACCAAAGTCTCCTTCGCCGCACGCGTCCGCTCCGCGCTCCATGACCGCACCTGGCCAGAAGAGAAGCTGCGCAAGCCGCTCTGGGTCGACTTCGTCCCCGCCGAGAAAGTAGAAGAGTGGATTGAAGTAGAGCAGGACAGCAAGTCTGGTGGACGTACAGGCAAGAAATGGGAAGTTAGCTACAACATCGAC
Source organism: Cadophora luteo-olivacea (assembly GCA_026120085.1). Lineage (NCBI taxonomy): Eukaryota > Fungi > Ascomycota > Leotiomycetes > Helotiales > Ploettnerulaceae > Cadophora > Cadophora luteo-olivacea. Next base: position 28,764 of record JALRMC010000091.1, read on the forward strand.
GAAGACCGCCATGTTACTGCTACCTTGCAAGAAGCTGGCAGTATCCCTGGCTCAAGCCAATCCATCCGCGCGCCTTCAATCTCAATGTCGTCACCCCAAAACACACAGTCTACCCGCAACATGAGCATCCCCACTGGACCTCTTCACGTTCGTGGCCAAGCTGCACCTTCCGTAGTAACAGCCAACACACAGCGATTGAGCACACTCTTCAAATGCACCGAAGCCAAGCCAGCTCTGTACTGGCAACCCGTGTCCAAAGAGAGATCCGACAGAAGATTAGATCGCATCGATGGCGCTCTGTCAAAGGATGCACTAGCAGGTCGTACAATTCAAGGAGATATTCACCGCTATACTTTCGAAGAAGGAGATATCCTCGTCGATCGTGGACCAGAGATCTTCCCTGGCATTCGGCCACCACCAGGTTTCCGAGGACCAAGCGGCTTTCCTCCTCGCGGCGGCGGATTTCAAGGCAGAGGAGGCTATGGGGGACAGTCATACCGTGGTGGTGGTGGCGGTAGTCAGGGTTTCGGCTCCGGACGAGGCTATGATTCTTACAGAGGCGGTTCATCGAGTACTCGCGATGGCGGAAGTAGAGGTGGAGGCGGAGGCAGAGATAGAGATTACGGTCGCGACGATAGGAGAGACGACCGAAGATCATCAAGAGACTACGGCAGTTCCAGGCGTTATTAAGACCTTCAAGATGGCATGTTACCATAAATTTGCATTTCACGGAGTTTACGGTTGATTCCTGCAATCTTTGCAGATGGGTGGAACATTTCACCAATTGTAGGAGTACAAAACCTTGAGAGGGATAATATGGTGGCGATACCCATAGAGAATACTGGCTTCTCTTTCGCATTACGCTGGCACCTGAAATGAATTTAATGCTTCTTTGAGTCCTTCATCTAAAGTGACGTTGTCTTCAAGAACTTGCAGCGTACTGTGCCTTGCTGTTCATCTCTATTTCTTACCTGCTGAACAGTTTGGCCTTTCCTTTGAACAAATATACTAACATCGATGGCTGATACAGAGTCGCAAAGAACAGCTCATCATCAGCCTGTTGTTGTTCGGCGTGTCAAAGGTAGTGGTGTGCTTGTGGTGAAGGTGAACTCGCTTAGCGTCTCATTAGCGTGATGTGAGATGAATGTAAACAATGCGCCCCAACGTCATCCACACTCACACTCTTGAGGTTAGAGATTATAAACTCCAAATTTTGAATTTCGTGGATGACCTCAGCGACTTATACAGGTGGCTTTGCTGAATAGAAGATTACTGGGAACAAAACGTGCGTTTGCGAAGCTGGATATCAAAGAGCCTACTCTAGGCTGCCTGGCTGTGTCAACAACAGACAGGCTTTAATGTTACAACCATTTCCGAGTAATCTAAAGATATGATACAACGATCAGATTGCAAGTTTCTCAAAGAAACGTTTCCAGCATCTGAGATGCGTCAATGCCAGGGACATGGAGCAGTCTATGAAGTTGAAAATAGTAACAGTAAATGTTTATTATATGTCACAAAAGTTCCTAGTGACTTTTAGATTTATTTCTGCCTCTGGTATTGATATGTATCCGCTTAAGCGAGACAAGGCTGAACTACAAGGCTACCTTCCTCCTCGCGCTAATCTGCCTCGAAAGATGCCCCCTCCTCCCGTCGCGATCTCTCTCTTCCTTTCAACCTCGAATGTCCCCACCCAACCTCACGATATTCAAAAACATCACAAATGGTATCGCAAGACGCGCCCCCTCGCTACCCAGAACGTAGCTCCTCGCTCTCTGCAATCGACTTCCCTCACGGTCCACCAAACTCACCTTTCATGGCGCTTGTCCCCGACGAAGAGATCCCCGCCATTGCGCTCGCTGGAACTGAAGAAGAGATGGCTAACGCGCTTCATCGATCTCTCTCGAAGTATGAGATCAGGGAGCCGATGGTTGAGGAGTTCACCTTCGAGCCGATTGATGCTAGTGTTGATGTTGGTGATGAGGATATACAGCTTCTACCTGCTGCGCTTGAGATCAAGAAAGTTGTTGCTGCGAATGAGAAGGAAGGAAAGGATGTTTTGTGTGATCAACGCGTTGTTCTGAATACAAAGGAGTGTGTTGGTCTCGAGGACAGCGATGAGGTCAACAAGGAGAATGTCAAGGACGAGGCCGTCACCACGACTACGCAAGAGATCGATCTGAGCGACAAAGACGTAGTAGAGAAGACACAAGATACTGACGTGGATTCTCGTAGCCCAAGTCCAGTTGAGACACCTCCATCTGCGATTGTTCGCCCTGCTACGCCTATGGTTCCTTTGGTCTTTGGTCGTAAAAACATGGCCACAGTTCTCACCGAGTCTCGGAATAATCTCGAAAAGGCTTTCTGCGCACCACCTCGAGCTGACACCATCCAACAAACAGTCGCTTTATCTGTCCCAGAGAACCACAAGGAGAATAAGCTCAGCCCAGCTCAGCTCATCTCAAAGAAGAAGACCTTTGTAGTCGCTATCTCGGGCTGCTCTTCTGCTGGAAAGTCAACCTTGGCTAAAATCCTCACTGAGGTCTTTGAGACTCCACCAGTGAACGGAGATGGTTTTGGTCGTGGTAAAGTCAAGCCAACTATCACAATTGCTCAAGACGATTTCTTCCATCCCAAGGGTCTGCAACCGTTCGTTACATTCACGTCGACTCCAGCAGACGCGCCGTTCATGGAGAAGAGTATCCATCACGATGAGTTGGGAATTAAGTAAGTCCTCCTTAGTTTCACATCCTCTTCTCATCTCCTCGAGGGTGCCGTTCTGACGCTCACTACCTATACAGCTTCATCGCATCATCCGGCACACGTCCCTCCAACCCACCTGACACCCTCCTCGAATGCACCAACGGCAGCCGCCATGCTCAACGCACCGACTCCTTCGACTCGAACAAGAGCGACGCCTCCCGCATCCTTGAAGGTGGTCACCGCCCCCGCTACCAAGTCACCGGCCCCATGCCAGACTGCGACCAAGCTCTCGACTTCGTCGGCCTCGTCGAAGCCATCACCAGCGTCCAGACAACCGGCCAGCTCCCTCAGTACGAGAAGCGCTTCCCATGTGATGAGGATATGGACCAGTACTCCGACTTGATTGCCAAGATGAAGGAGAAGATTTCTGTGTGGGTTAAGGAACAGGCTGTTTTGAATGCAGAGGCTAGATTTGGTGGCGCTGTTGTTAGGGGTCCAATTGAGAGTGATGGCAAGAAAGTCGTTGGTGCCGATGCTCATGGAAAGGGCAAGGCGACTTTGCGACCACAATTCGTTTTCGTTGAAGGATTCCTCTTGCTCGCCGACGTTACCAATTCGAATCCCAAGATCGAGCCCGGCCTCAGCCATGCTTCCAAGCGTCGACGTAGCAGCGCAGCTATTTACAACATCGCAAGCGAGAGAGCTAAGATCACGAAATACATCAAGCAGCTCGATGATCTCTCCTCCGAACTTGTAACTAAGGATAACATCGATGATCTGATTGAAGGCGAGCGCGATGTCATTGAGGCGCAGTTCTGGGCTACGAATTTGAAGGCGAAGGAATACCTCCAGGGTCTGTTTGATGTCAAGCTGTTCTTGAATACTAGCAAGGTAGAGTCGAAGCGGAGACGTTTTGAAAGACTGATTTATAAGGATGTGCCCGAGGGTGGAAGATTGCCGGGTCAGATGTGGAAGAGTGAGGGGTTCTTTGAGGAGGTTGTTTGGAAAGCTTTTGAGGATGGGCATGAGTGGTTGTTGGACATTGAGGGCGAGGGTGAGAAGGAGGTTGAGAAGGGAGAGGGTGCGGGCTTGGTCACCAAGAAGGGTGTTTTCTTTGAGCCAGTCCAGGACGCGGGTGTTGAGGATGTCGTTGAGTGGGCTGTTGATGTTATGCTGGCTGAGATGGGTCGACTTGAGGCTGAGGCTAGGATTGCTGGAGGTGATTGCAGCACCGAGGACTGAAGGCTGGTTAAAGGTGTACTTCAAAGTCAAAGGGATGGTATGGGACATTGGCGTTTGGGCGGGAAGATATTCGGTTTTAGTTAGGTCCTTATACTCGAAGTGTACTTCGAAATGTCCTCAATTCGAGTTAGGACATCGAGGTAACAGAGCCAGATTGGCAAAATGAAAGTTGTACCCGAGGACATCTTCTGCCTTTGTTCAATGTGATCGGCTGGATGTGTGACTTCAATTGGTTTGTAAGATTCAGGTGCCAGAACAGTAAGGATTTGATCTCAATGTTACCGTCCAATGTACTTAGATTATCTGGCAACGCTACTTGGCAGCGTCTAGGTTACGTATCTTCCACGTGTAAAGGATCCATCCCACAACGTGGCTGTCGGGTAACAGGTGCTTAGGGATACACGAGACACATGAGCAAGAAATCCCAGGTGCTCTGCAGTCAAGCCAGACTGTATTCATGCTGAACGGGCCCTAAATCTCGTTCCCGTCCAAGCTGCAAAAGCGATCAGATACATATCAGATGGAAACTCGTTACCGAGAACAACATACGTTGGTACAAAAACCTTCTTAATCAGAGCCATTTGTTCAGGAAGAATAGTGAGCGAGAGATATAGCACTTCTTTCATTGAGCGAAAATGGAACGTGTTGGTTTTGTAAAGCAGCTCAATGGCCTCATTGTACCTATTTGAGCCATTTGTCATTCTCGTTCGCTGTCAAATTACATCGCAAATAGACAGATCGCAGAGGCAAGCTCTTCGGTATGAGAAGACTTACACTCTTCTACAGGTCAGTGGTAAGGGTAGTAAGCGCTTTGCTTCGTTCCAATCTGCCGTCTTATGATACACATACATCCGACACAGCCACCTCGGCCAACTTCGCTTTGGCGGCGGTTCGGGCTGGGGAGTTGTTTTCATCATGATCATAAGCTGTTTAATATCCAGGTGTAGTCGATCTTGTCGAAGTTGGCAATGCCCCATTCTACTTCGAGGTAGCAGTTGGGGTGATATCGATTCGCAGGCCATTAGAAAATAGATATGGATGTTGCAGCCGCCAATGACATATTCGTAGATTGGTTGCCGGATTTCGAGGGGGAGTTTAAAAAGCGGTGATTGATTCTGGTCGCTCGTAAAGTTGACATCAATATTTTGACTATCTCCCCCGGGGAAATGAAGCAGTCGCTCCGAAGCAGAGTCTTCTCTGGATGGTATCAAAGGTTCTGTGGGCTGATCGTCCTCGCCGCCCCCGATGGTCAATCGTCGCGTCAGCCTTGGCCCAAGAATCGCTGGCGTGCTGTTGATCTCCAAATGTCTGGCTTTTATCTTTCTGGCATTGGGGCTTTCATATCTCTGGTACTTGGTCACTGAACTGTAAATAAGGTGGATTGAAGCAAAGAGACAGATGACTGGGATGCAGGCGATAACTCGGAACGCCTTCAGACAAAAGCGTAGAGGAAACGCCCAGAAGCCCCAATGTGTCATTCTCATGAGATTAATTATACGCGACTAGGAAGGGAATTATGACATGACCTGGAAAGAGTTTGGTGCTGTGATCGCGGCATTGCAAACGGTATCTGGTGTTGCTTGAAATTGGTCTCTTGAGATGGTTGTCAGCCAAGAGATCACGAGGCAACAACCAAAATTGCCAGGGTTCAAGGACGCACCTGATATAACAAAAAGTAGGTCACTCGCAGGCCATGAGAGGACAGCAGAGAACTAAAGACTTGAGAATCAGGAATGAGCACAGATTTCCGATCCTCAATGCTGTTCACCTGGGCAGTAATGGTTTCCTCCACGACACATGATCGTGCTAACTGGCCCTTGCTTGATATTCTGTTGTTTTCTTTCCGCCCGACTCTACTTTCAGATTCTACAGCTCGGTGGCTGTGAATCGAAGAAACTTAGATTTTTCATTACAGCTTGATGATATCAGTCTATTCCCGAGCCACTCGTTGACTGGTCCATAAACCTTGCACGTGGCTTGGGCTTGATACATGTATATGTCTCTCATAGGCCGAGTCAACCTCGAGATCCTTCCAACGCTCAAACAGTCTTTTGAATCTTGCTCTACCTTCCTCACCAGACGAGCCCTTGAATCCAGTAGTAAGACCTTCGAAAGGCTTTGTGTCTTCGCCCCAATATGCAGCTACACATGCCGAGATTTTATTCTGGAGCTTCCTGCCATCGAGGTTCAAATGTTGAGCTGCTCTGGCTGCCCTCAACCCTAGAACAGTATTTGGGTTCTTAGCAACCACCTTTGCATACAAGAACCCAGCTTTCTTGAAGTACCGTTGATCGAATTGAGGTGGGAAGTCGCGTCTATCCATATCACTTTCTCTTTTATACGACCCCTCCTCTTTCGACTCTTCTGATGCAGCGAGCATATGGTGGAACAGATCGTCGTTAATGGCGTTTCGGAGGACTAGATCCATGAGTTTAGCATCGCGAGGGGACAGAGTGAAAATCTGGATTTCGGATGGCGAATGAGCTCCATCCGTTGGGTAGTCCACCAGCCCAAATACTTCTTCTAGGTCCTCGTCACGTCCATAATCGGTCTCAAATTCTTCTTCGTTTCCTCCTTCTGCTGTTGCTGCTTCGGTCAAGTAATGATCTCCATCATCTGGTGGCTTGTCAGGCATTGATTTTATTCTAAGGAAAGGGTCAGTAAGAGATCCGATTGACATTTTTCAGGCGGACGATCCCCAACGGCAGGATGACTCCCTGGAAGCCTAAGCAATCTACATACAGGTCGTCGAATATATCACCATACATGTCATCATACTCGTCGTCGGCATCGTCGCCTGGGAGCTGCGATTCGATATTCGGTAATGTAACTTCCGTCGCGATCTCCTGCTGGGAGCCCGCGGATTTCTCATCTGCCGACCGACCATTTGCCTTTCGTTTCCGTAATTCTATGTCTTCGAAATTTTCATTTCTGGCCGCACCACTGCTGTCCTTTTCGCGCATCGGGCATTTGTAAAGCGGTCCATCTGGAATATCGAGCATATCATACGCGAAGTTATCCTTGAATACACCCGAAGCTCCTATCAAAAGCTCGCTGAAAACACGAGGCCGCTTCAATGGGTCAAGATCACGCTGTCGGTAGCAGAGTAGATCAAAACCAAACGCCATGTTGAGAGCGTTGGTCAGAGCGAAGATCGCGCAATTGTACCCGTCGCCTTGTCGGGGAGCATTCGGGCTACCGTCGTCCTTTTCGAATCCTCGTTGAGCCCATTGACCATATATTGGCCAAGCTGACTTGTTTTCGGCATCGATTTGAGATAGCAACAAGTCCATAACTGCGCAGAGGTCAGTGATGCACGTTTCAAAAAGCTTCAGTCATCCTTGGTAGAAGCCAATGAGAATCTGAAGGGGGGTAATCTTGGACGCTTGTCCTGTCAGAGGACCGTCTCGCCTTCACCGAAATATCGTGGAATCAAAAGCGATCTCACTTACCTCCACAAAAAGGCCAAGAACCTATGTTGTAGTACAGGTAAGACAAAGAATCGATTGCAAACACGTACTTTTGCTTCGGGGCGATACCAAGTAACAGATAGTGGCCAGTGGACGCAATCCTCTGGTCAAAGCTCGTGTCGTGATATAAGATAAAAAGATAGTCCAGATGTTCGAAGTCCTTTCCATCGGCTTTGGCGCCAACCATTAGCTCACGAGCAATCTGCCATCTGTCGAAGTCTGATAGATACTCATCGACTGATCTCCCTGACTTCAGCCTATTGAAATCAGTATTTTCGATAAATTGGCAGCTCAAATATCCGTCTGGTGTTGGAATTTCTGATGGTCGAGACTTGTAGCCATATTTCGGGAGAGGGTCCTCGTCTTCGCTTGGCTCCCGCGATGTCGATACTTGCTTGGGTCGGCGTATCTCGTTGACGTAATTACAGATGCCTTGCATGTAGGGGCCTACAATACCTTCTGTCGTGTATGCATTCTTTCTATCCATATCGAGAAGGCCATGGATATCCTCAATGTCTATAAGACTTTTGTCCAAGTCAACAAAACTTTCAATCTTTCTAAGGTCATTCTCGAGCTTCTTGAAAGACACTGAGCTCGATGATCTGTTGACATCGTAGGATGTATTCGCATGTAACATCCTATAAGCCTCCAGTCCGTCCATAATTTCGGAGCGCATTCTATCATATTCCCTTTGATCAATCTCGTTCAGGTTATTGAATTGTTGCCTCTCCAGATCCAGTTGCTCCGCGGGCCAGAGGTTCCTCCGATTATATATTTTGCCCATTCTATGGACGGTGAGATGAGGGAGATGGCCAGGATAACATACTGAGCTGATCATCCAGGCTACTGATATTTTATGAAAGCACATGCTTGAGTTGTGACCGGCATATCGTCATAGGCCGGAAGCGGCAGGAATGTCGAAGCAAGGGCCAACTAAGGACGCAGAAGGCTGAACATGTTCCATTGGCGTTTCGGTACTTGACACAAGGGTCCCTCAAAGAGAAGCTGGAGCCACTAAGAGCCGAGAAGTATGAGCAAGTCTGAGAAGTGAGAGCTGGGTTTGAAAGTGTGTTCGGCGAATTTATGATATGCCTCATGCCCACCATGATTTATCAATTGCCTACAGATACTTCACACTTGACTGTCCCACATGCGGTCGTGATTTGACCTTGAACGAAAGGATCTTCTTCAGAAGCTAGGGTGAGCTCCGTTCCGGCAGTTGCTTGAGAAGGGCTCGCGGCATATGGATGTAGCTACGCCTCAATTGTCAGTACATCTCACATGTGAAAGTACCTAATAGCCATTCCTGTATGAACTCTGCGTCGGGCACCTAGGCGTCTGAAGCTTGTGGACTGATGAGGCTTTTAAGCCTTTGGGTCTTGACGCAGCTCGTATTGATGGAAAGGGAAAGATGGCCTGCAGGGTGAAAGTGACTTGCATCGTGAGGGCTAGCGTCAGCGGGTCCAGCAGGGGTGCCGAGAAGCAGGGCGAAAACCAGCCATTCTCTAACCGAAGTATCTCTAGGAAACAACACCAAAGTTCTCGTCGTGGCTGATGAAATTTGTTGTCTCAAGGTACATCCGTGGGAAAGAATACACAAAGGGTAGGAAGCCTCATCCTGGAGCAATAATCTTCAAAACTTCCCATTGCTGGCTGAGCTGGAATTCTCTGAAGTAGACCGAGCGAGACTTGTACCATGCACTCCATGATGGCATTTGATATCTTCATCATCATTTACCTCCACATCTGTTCTCTCATCGGACCTCTAATGACTGTGAATGGCGCAGATGCCGCGAACCCCCAATCAGTCTCATCATCCCATGGAATCACGAGGTCAAAATTCCTCAAACCATGAATGCCCATCATTTCCTTACACATTCTCCTCCTTCTAGCCCTTGTGACATGAAAGTTATGAGGTTTCAGTACCACTTTGACATCCATCAGTCCGGGCATCCTAGCAATGACTTCCCAAGTTTCGCGCCATGCCATCAGCTCTTCGTCATCTTGTTTTGGTATGCCATTATTGCGATTGAATATACTGAACATGCGTTCCCAGTCAATCATTATGCTTTGGACGGCATTCAGTCGGTGCGGGAGGATGGTTCGTGCAAAATGGCGGATGTCACCGGGGTCGTAGAAATGGAAGATATTCTTGGAATACAAGATGTTGATGGCCTCGGAGTAGCTAAGAGGGCCTTTCAGTAAAATCCTACAAGCAGAAGGAAAATAAACGTACATCTGCCGGCAGGTCAGGAGCAATGGCAATAGCCCGCCATCAGTCACTAAGTCCAACATTCCATTGCGATCCAAATGCCACACTTTCGACTTATAGGATAGCCAACCCTCTACGCATCTCCGAGCTTGTTCATCGCACACCTCTTCGCCATCCTGTATCCTACACCTCCAGTGGCCAAGCCTTCTGTCTTTCCGCAGTATGTGAACCAACCTTCTATCTCCACCCGCAAGTATCTCCTCATATATCATCTCCCTGATCTCGAGTGGCAATTTTGCAAGGAAGGGCGACTGTATCTGTTCGTGTGTGCGTTGCCGGGACCTCCGAAGTTTGAATGGCATACTTCTCGATTCCATCGGCGGCAAAGGATGCGTAAGAGCTCGTTTGCGCGTCTTGGGCAAAGCAACTGGAGCATCCAGTAATGACTCTCCACCTATGATCCCCCTCCTCGCAAGCTCATGAACATCTGGAATTCGTCGAAAGCGCGACGACCAATGCCGATCATACAAATTCAAGAACCAGACTGCTGGTCTTTCGAAGAGAATGCGCCGTAGGAGACTCCAGATATATGCCACGTATTCTTCTAGACTGCTCCATCGATGCCAAGAGGCTTGCATGCGCATCCTCATACGTATCGTCCGCATCTTGACTGATTGATTGAAGAGAAAGCAAAGGAAAAGGAACCAAAAGTGAGACGAGTACCTACTATACGCGGCGCTGCCGGCTGGCGGCCCTTTGCTGTACACATGCTTTCGATACCTGCTGCGTCTGTTCGGAACATTCTGATTATCCAGTCGAGCCAGTGAGGTTGTCGATTCCTTGGCCCTCGGGATGGCGCAGCCCGAATTCAGGCTGATCGAGCCGATTAAGCCGCAACACTACTGACGAGCGACAACACCAAAACACTCTGCGGGTATATCTTCAAGAGATAAGCATACAAAGTGACTTTGGGCTCGTCTGGGGTAGCGGCGAGGTTCTTCTTGTTTACTCTCAGAGATGTCGGAGGATTGAAGTCATCGCTAATTTCCTCAAAGGATCCATTTGCGGAGATTTTGTGTAATTTGCAGGGAGCAAACCTTGTCGCCGCACCACTTTCCACCTCTCGGATTCGTTGACGTTCAAACATCTGCCCTGTCAAGCCCCAGCGAAGCTTTGAGAATGTATCATGTTTATTACAGTGCGGCTTCTCATCTCATGAGTCCATCTGCAATTTAGTGTTTGTCAAAAGGTCTAGATGTTCCGTTTGTTGTTTTCTTTCCTTTACTCTCACCCACCATCGCCATTCTTTTCAGCGTACATACCTATCTCCTAGAAGCTTCAGTCTTCGTTACAGTCCTTACTTTCACTTCTTTGCAAGCACATCTTCCGAAATGCGTTTCGCAGGCACAATCGCTGCTTCGGCAGTCCTCGCTCTGGCCCAAGGTGCCACTGTAAGCAAGAGAGCCCTCTCTGGAGAGGCAACATTCTACGGCGGAAACGTCGCTGGTGGAATGTGTTCATTCTCGACCTATACTCTCCCAGCTGGTATCTACGGTACTGCTCTATCGGACTCGAACTGGGACAACTCAGCAAATTGCGGAGCCTGTGTATCTGTCACTGGTCCCAATGGAAATGCAGTCACGGCTATGATCGTTGATCAATGCCCAGGCTGTGGCACAAATCATTTGGATCTTTTCCCTGATGCCTTTGCAGCTCTCGCCGATCCATCGAAGGGTATTATCCCGATCACTTGGGACTACGTCGACTGCCCAATCACCTCCCCTCTTGCAGTCCACAACAAGGAAGGCGTTTCGGCATACTGGTTCAGTATGCAAGTTGTCAACGCCAACAAGGAGGTCTCCACTCTTGAGGTTAGCACCGACGGAGGAAGTACTTGGAAGTCAACCACCAGACAAGAGTACAACTTCTTCGAGAACTCGAGCGGTTTTGGGACAACTACTGTTGATGTCAAGGTCACTAGCAACGATGGAGATGTTGTTACCATCAAGGGTGTGAATGTTGTCGCCGGAGAATCAACAAATGCGGCGAGCAACTTCGGATCTTCCTCGAGTGTTGTTTCAAGCGTCAAGGCAGCTGCTGTCGTTGCTTCGTCAACATCTTCTTCAGAAGCTGCACCAGCTACCACTGAAGCCGCAACCTCAACTTCATTGCCAGCGGCCGTCTTTAACGAGGTCACCTACGCAGTATCTTCCACTTCAGATCACTCCACAACGACTTTGTCATCGACCACCACTTTGACTCGCACACGAACAGTCTCCAAATCGACATCTACCGCAGCACCAGTTTCATCGTCGACTTCATCTACTACCTCAGTCTACATCCCATCCACTACATATCTCCCATCCAACACGTCTTCGACTCTCGTCGCTGGTACCGCTAGCGCAAATTCAAGTGTGTCACTCAGCGTCATCGCCATCACAACTTGCATTCCAACAGTTCTGTACAGTGTAGTGCCTGTATCTACCAGTACTCCTACCAGTACTCCTGTTATCATCTCAACTGGAACCATCTATCCAGTCCAGAACACCAGGTAAGCATTCCATGATCAATTATATTATGTGTCTTATTGACAAATCACAGCGTGCCATTGGCAACTGCTACACCAGCTACATTCACCGGAGCCGCATCATCCACCCGCAGCTCCGCGGCCGTCGCGCTCTTCGCCGGTGTCGCCGCATACCTCATCATCTAAAAAGTCAATGTTTGTTGACCGCCCGTCTGTTGACGAAACTCTTCTCTGGGGATAGGGAGATTGGTGCATTTACTTCTTTTCCATGAAACGATAGGGTTGGGGATGGGGCGGTTTTGGCGTTGTACCTGGGGTACAGCTTTGCAAATCCTTCTTACTGTACATACTTACATCTATGAGCCAGGCTCGTATTTGAGCTTTCACTGGGGACTGGCTCGCCTTCATGGCTAAATGATTGCCATTGAGAATTCAGACAAGATTGAACTCTCATATATTGAGTCTGAGCCAGTTGTTGGATAACTGGACTGCGTATTCCTGAGTGGCATACATACAAGACCTCTTTCACAGCTCTGGACTACTAAGTTTTGAACACTAGCAAGAGATTCCACTCGGCAGATTCAAGCACGCAGTGGACTTCTTGCCTCCCGTCACCTTCACGCCCGACCAAACCCAGTCTGTGCAACTACCCACGCCACACTCAACCAGAATCTGGGTAGCGCCACTGTCCACAGTTCCAGTGACGTTTTTCAACTGGAAGTTCTTGATGGTAACACCATTCGTCGGTACATGTTTAGTGCCGCCATACGATTGATCGACGATGATCCCATAATCTGTTCCACCATTGAAAACGATGTTTCGATAGTAAATGTCAGAGACGCTCGCGACAGCCCCGGAGTTCGTCTTGATTCGAACAGACTGTTGTTGCTTTTCCAACACAGTATTTTCAAATGTCACGTTTCGCACGACGGAGCCATTCGCAACGGAGCCGATTGAGAGTCCATGGCCTCCGGAGCAAAAGCCGTTGGTCCAGTAAATGTTTGTTCCACTGTTGACGTTCATGCAGTCGTCTTGGTTCCAGACTTTCACTCCGCTGAAATATACTTGATCTGCGTTGTTGATGTTGAATCCATCTGTGTTGTGTCCACCTGTGTCGTAATCCCCGTCTGAATCGTCGACAGTCACGTCTTTGATGGTGAGTCTTGTGACACGATTGAGACTGAAAGAGTTCTTAGGCGCGTTCTTGATTGTGATGCCTTGGATGAGAGAGTCCGTGAGGTCGTTTGCCTTGAAGAACTTCGGCTTGATTTTCCCGCCACCTCCGCCTAGACCATCCCACCTAGAACCGTACAAGTCAGCGTGGCCGTTCTGACTTTGTTTACATGGGCTCAATCTCAAGCGAGAAAGTGCTCATTGGTCATACACTTTCGTAGTGCCTAACTCTTGAGCTGTCATGGCACAATCCCAGGATCCTAGGAAAAGAGACACACTTACCAAAGAGCTCCTTGACCATCAAGCACCGAGCCTGGATCGCCTTTGATAGTAATCCTGATGGTTTGTCAGAAAACAGTATGGATCTCTTGGAATGGTACGCTTACTTATTGCCACTGATCGAGACGAGGGATCCTTCCCATTCCTTGTAACCCCAAGTCGTCGTTCCTTGAAAGACGACCTAGCGCAATCGTTAGATTTGATAGACATGCCGGAATTGCGGATTGAGCATGTCACATACAGTCGTCCCGTCATTAAGCCCTTCCAGCTTGAGCGTAACTCCGGATGGTACTGTGAGAGAAGAAAGTACAATCGTTGCACATGAAGCCTTAGACACTGAAGCTAGAGAGTAACCATTAGAGCCACTGAAAGTACACGACGTAGCTCTTTTAGCGACAGCATCTTCCAAGCTCGGCGGTGGAGTTGGCTGGGGACCCGTAATCGCAACTAGGCTTGCCAAGACCCCCGAGGTGGTAGCCAGGAGTGTCGTGAGAAGAGTGAGAGAGGATAACATAGTAAATCTTTGACAAAATGATATGTACCAAGTAATGAAGCATCTGAGGGGAAATCTTGGAGAAACCAGGGGTCTTTTATATCTTGTTCTCCATGTGGAGTGCGAGCAGTCCATTGGTGGATGATCTTGGCATACCTGAGGAGTAATATCACAAACTTCGGAGTAAAGCTTACCTGTGCAAGAGACACCCATCCGGCTAATAGGATGCTGTGTATTGTTTCCGCCAGTTACGACTGTCATGGGCCATCCCCGTAAGTATCTTTCAGCGAAAACACGAGGTCCATAATTCAACGCTACCGAACGGCTTTCTCGCCCCCACGATGAAAATACAAGCTTCGTTTACAGGCTGTTTAGCGAGGTCGCCCCGCCCCGATTAGGGGCTGAACAAGCGACAACCGCCTCTCTCATGAACAGCATCCTTATCTTCTTTCTCGCTTTTACAGCATGTCCTTTCAATCTCACATACAACTCGATCAATCTCAATCGCCGCTTATATGGGGCCATATAACATGCTGGTTCCCGAACTGGATGTTCGGATCAGGGAAATGGATGTTGCTGCCCAGGCTCTCCGCAAGGCTCTCACTACAGCAGCCCCTACGCGAGATCGCGATACGAAGCAGGAAAATTTCAATGCTGCCGTCAGTATCGTCGTTTGGCACTGCTTGAAACCATCTTTTGGAGCTTTGGCTGTTGCTTTCCTCGATTATATCGTAGGCTCTCCTTTGAGTCGGAAAGCTGTCAGTGTTTTGCCAATTTTACTGATCACGCTTGCAGCGATCAGTAAACAGCATCCAGCAGCTGCAGTGACTGTCCTATGTATACTGTCTACACTTCCCTGGTTCTCAAGTAGCTTCACCAGATTACTCGGGTCGTATTTGTGCTTCGATACCTTCTTCTCGCCGATCTTGTGGTACATCTATGAGGACATCTCTGATCATACCGAAATCCGGTGGGTGATGATAGGGTGCGTCTTGGATGTCGTGTATCTATGGACTGTCGGACTTAATTCTCTATTCCGACCATTGTTTGCCATTCCATTGGTCTTTATGTCGTGGATTGGAATTCTGATTGCAGGCATGGTGGCGTTCGACCCTGGCTGGGCCATTTCCATTGCGCAATCGGCGCCCCCTGATCTAAAAGTACCAGGCAAGCCACTTGAGACCATCCCGAGATATATGCTTCAAAGGGTCACATTTCGGTTGAATCGTTACGTCCGACACTGGGGCAAGAAGTCTGGGATTCTTACTCACAAGGACGCCGTCGTGTCCTCGAGGCAGAAACTTCCGTATCGATACATGCCACTGTACAATGGCATTCCAGGGCACAAGCGCGACTTTCGGCTGCTCAAAATACTGAAGGGTGCTTCGACAGACGAGTTGAAGTGCCGTACAGTCATCGCGTCACTTGATAGTCCTCCGGCTTATGAAGCAATCTCCTATGTCTGGGGGAATCCCTCGAAGGAGAGGTCGATTGTAGTAGATCATCTTGATTTGGAAGTCACCAAAAGTGCATACGACATCATTCATAGACGGAGGTCTCCATGGCAAGATCGGCTGATCTGGATCGACCAGGTGTGTATCAACCAGGAGGCTGGCGACGGAAACCTTGAGAAACAATATCAGGTACAGATGATGAAGGAGATATATCAAGGTGCGACAAGAGTCTTGGCTTTTTTGAGGCATCACGAACACATTGTCGAGGTCAACAAACCTACTCCTCGACCTGATGCTTACCTAGTCCAATCTCATTTCGCGGAGTTGTTCTACAGGCATGATATCCTTGGACACGATCCTGCCACTTTCAAAGCGATCTATCAGCGCGAATCCAAGGCAGCACAATGGGATGCGCTTGTTGCATTTTTCGCCAATCCTTGGTTTCGACGCGTATGGATTGTTCAAGAAGCCGTCTTCGCTAAAGAATTGATTGTATTCTACGGTGACATATGTTTGGACTGGAAATATGTTGCTCAAGCAGTCAACGTGATCTACGATCAAAACCTGCTACAGCGGTTCCAGTCCTCGGATCAATACGTGCAGAGCACCCTGCGAGCAGAGTATAACATGGGGCTGCATAATTTGGACTCTATGCTTGAACTTCGCGGAGATGTCAGGTATGATCTCGCTTTCACTCTCGAACACGTCTTGGGAATGTGCATGCATGCAGGATCTACAGATCCGCGGGACAAAATCTACGCGCTACTGGGAATGACAACAGATCGGACTCGTGATCTAATTTGCCCAGAGTATGGCTCTGAGGTCACTGCTCGTACCGTTTACACCAGGGCGATGCGGTTAATTCTTTCTCGGAGGATCGCGGATCAAAACGACAACATTTTCAACCCTCTCACAATTGCTGGCATTGGCTTTGAGCGCAACATTGAAGACCTGCCGTCCTGGGTACCAGACTGGAGTCAAACGAAGACAGCTCCAATCGCCGATATTGACTACCGGGCAGGAACTCACTACATTCCATGGGTACACTTTCCCGAGGATAATCACCACCTGGTTCATTTGAGAGGGTTCCGCTTCGATAAGATCAAAACAATGTCAGAGCCGCAGCGCCTTGACCCGGAATGGATGTTAGATGAAGCCGACGATTATCTGAGAGGTTGGTTCCGGACAGTCGAGGCGCTCGCAAGATCTCAAGTGCAAGATCCCTATCCATTTACCAACGAACCAATTCTAGAAGCTTTTGTACGAACGGCTCTTGGAAATCGCAGCGCGTACGGAGCGAATTCGCAGCCAAGCACGGAACAGTGTCTAAATGATTACGAGGCCTTCTACAGGCTCATGGATATGAAGCAGGAGATTCGCTCTCACGTAGAAGGGATCGCTTCTAGCCGGGCACCAGAAGAATTTGAGCGCGAGTTGCTGGATGTCACTGAGAGGACGAGTCGTTTCAATAGCTTCTGTGGACACTCTTTGCTGCGGAAAAGATTCTGCATAACGATGGGAGGGCGTATGGGTGCTGTACCGCCTTTTTGTGAAGAAGGAGATGTCATTTGTATCATTAATGGGGCACGAACTCCATATATTCTTCGAGAGGTGAATGATGGGAAGTTCAGGCTTGTGGGCTGCTGCTACATTCATGGGTCAATGATGGGGGAAACACCAACTGGAGAGATGCAGGATTTCCAGATAGTCTGAAAATCATGCGGTACCTCAATCCTAAAGAAGCGTGAGGGGCTACTGACTGGAGGCATTCTTTCACCACCCCAAGAACTTTTCCGAACGTGGGAATGATCTCATCATGCATAAGTATCGTTGATATTTCTCATCCGATGTCACTTCTCAGTGGCTGATCTCATATTTCCAGGCAAAGGTCCTCGTGCGCTACATTTTGAGTGGAGATCTGTCTATTCCGCGACTGCATTTCCTCCTCGGTTGCATTACTGCTCACTTCTGTCTCATACAACGGTCTCAGCTCTCAAAGCTCTCTTCCCCTCGATGTCCCTTGGTTCAAAATCCAACCCCGCCAAGCCAACGGCAGCAATCTCAGGAGCATAATGCTTCGCAACCCAGTGCGAGAACATATCCATTCCAGCGCAAGCTCCACCAGCAGTCCAAAACTGTCCATCCTCAACCCATTGTTCCTTGACCCAGTTGACCTGTGGTCTCATCTGCTTAGCCATCTCCAGAGCTTGGTGATTGGTTGTCGCTTTGCGTCCATCCAGAACACCAGAGGCGGAGATAGCCAGACCACCAGTGCAGGTAGTGAAGATGCCCTTTCCAGCAGCGACGTGCTTGCGGATGAAGTCGGCGAACTTTTCGTCAAGCTTGAATGTCATAGGGTCTGGACCTCCGATCAAGAGATAATCAAGAGGAGGGCAGTCATCCACAGTGGTGGTGGGAATGAGACTGATGTTGGAGGTCATCAGGACTGGGTCCATTGTGGTGTTGATGTGGTGGAATTTGATGTCGATGGCTTTTTCGCTCAGACCTGGTGCTAGGAGGCCGGCTGCTTCACATTGTGCGATGAGAGATCTGGAACTTGTGGAGAGAACTATAGGGGGTGTTCAAGTCAGTATTTTGCTTCCGAGAGTGGAATTGAGGATGCTAAGATATACAAGGAGTAGGCACGGCAGGATTACTGTCCAAGAAGAGGGCTCTGGGCTGCTCTCTTGGCAAAACCTATCAAGGGGAAATGGACCCGGAGAATACTTACTGTCAACAGGACCAGCCACGTCGAGCATTTGATACGGGATCATGAGAATACCAAATTGAATGGGTGCCATCTTGGATGATTTTGGTGTTGTTTACTTTTGAATTTGCAGGTGAGGCGAAAGTTTAGAACAGTAATGTGAGACTGATGCGAGAACAATGAAGAATGGTTGGATGCTCTGAGAATTTCATCAGACCTTCATGCCATCTTATACTTCTCGTAAAAAGAACTTTGAAACATGAACTCGGCATAACCTTACATCTGAAAATTGTATTGCGCGTCGAGCCAAGATTCCCGGATGTACATTTCGGATATCTAAAAAGGGGCTCGCGTAACCTAGCGACCAGGCGTGAACTTTTCCCATCGCGGATGTCCAAACAACATTGAACATCCGGGCGCGCCATCGCTCTGCAGAACAGATCCAAGAGCTCTCAGTTGTATTCAGTGCACCGAAGATCAGACTGTCGACTGTGCTACTTAGCTTTCGGATCTAGCATCCCGCCGCTCTCAACGTTCCGCGGGCTTCTCGTTCAAGGGCTGAGAAGAACCAGATACCTCGTCAGATCTACCTGTCCGAATTCGAAATTCAATATTGAATCACTTGTTCTCAACTGCTGTATTGTCAGAGGATTGAAATCGCCAAGTGAAGAAGAGTCTGTTCTATGATGGGTACCCCGCACACGTGATCTACCTCCTCTTGGTATTATGTAGAGATCCTCCTCACTTTATTTTCTGCGGTAAGATTCCAAGTGGCTACTTTCGCAGTTCAACCACCGATTGTTTAGATTTACGATTTATGTTGAGACCAGTAAGGCAATCGTCAAGACCAACAAATCCGCGATACAGTAACTCTGCCGGGAAACCTCCCCCACAGTACCACTCCCGAACTCAACCCCGCATCAAACTCTACGCCAACACCCGCACTACCATGGCTCACGTAGATCGGCAGCCTCGGGTTCGGACAACCGAAACCTTGAGCAGTACTTTTAATTTAACGTCATGACAATGCTATTTCCAAAGACAAAATCCCAAACCGAAATTTGGACGACGACATGCCTTTCAAATCACTCCTCCCCGACATAGACATCCCCAAAGTGGACTTGTTGACGTATGTATTTCCAGAGGGAAGCACTCCCTCAACAGAGCCATTATGGCGGGACACGAAAGATCCAGAAAACTCGTTGTCGCCCGCCCAAGCATTGCAATGGATGAAGAGATTGGGCGTTGGACTGCGGAAAGCAGGCGTAAAGGAAGGAGAGGTTGTGATGATTTTCACTCCTAACCACATCTTTGTTCCCGTCGCGTACCTGGGAATTGCTGGAAATGGATATGCTTTCAGTGGAGCTAATCCCATTTATACCGTACCCGGTGAGCCCATTGTATGGTTCATATAATGTTGCGAATGCTGACTGGTTTTCGAGAAATGGTTCATCAGATCAAGAATACCGAAGCTCGGATCCTTCTGGCATATCCGGCCCTTCTCAAGACCGCTGTTAAAGCTGCAAAGGAAGCCGGGCTTCCGAAAGATCGGGTTTTTCAATTTTCAGACATGCCAAATCAAGCCGTTGACGGCATTAAGGACTGGCGAGAAATGCTTGGGTCCGAAGAGGAAGCAGAGAAATATTCCTGGCCAAAGCTATCTTCTGAAGAGGCGACAACAGCTGTTGCGACGATCAACTACTCGTCTGGCACGACTGGCCTTCCTAAAGGAGTATGTGTCAGTCACTACAACATCATCTCCAACATCGAGCAAACTATGGTCATGAAATACCTCGGTCAAACTTACACCCGCGAGACAGCACCACCTGAGCGATGGCTCGGGTTTCTCCCGCTCTATCACGCCTATGGCCAACTCTGGACCATCATGATGGCGCTGAAACTTCAAATTCCAGTCTACGTTATGACTCAGTTCGTGTACGAGGACTTTCTTAAAGCGATCCAAGACTTCAAGATCACGCAGCTGCACCTGGCGCCTCCCATCCTCGTCATGCTAAGCAAGCGTCCCGAGTCGACAAAGTACGATCTTAGTAGCGTCAAGAGCGCATTATGTGGCGCTGCGCCACTGTCGAAAGAACTCCAGGCAGACGTTTCGACAAGATTCAAGATACAAATCAATCAGGGCTGGGGTATGACTGAGGTTACTACTGGTGCTATTATGGTTCCATTTGCGGTCCATGACGATACGGGCAGTGTTGGTCAATTATTGCCAAACACAGAGTGTATGCTGATCGACGATGATGGCAAGGAGGTTGGTATTGGGGAGCGGGGTGAGCTCTGCATCAGAGGCCCACAGGTTTGTTTGAGATATTGGAGAAATGAGCAAGCAACAAAGGATACGATTACTCCTGACGGGTGGCTGAAAACTGGTGATGTTGCACTTTACGACAAGAAAGGATTTTTCTGGATCGTGGATCGGAAGAAGGCAAGTCTCTTCACACACGGGAACGGCTGTCTGCTAACGAATCGCAGGAACTTATTAAAGTCAATAGCTTACAGGTGTCACCAGCTGAACTTGAAGCTGCCCTTTTGGAACATCAGGATGTCGCAGACGCAGCTGTTGTAGGCATCAACCTTCACGACGAAGAGTGGCCTCGTGCGTATGTTGCCGTTCAGGACTCTGCGAAAGGGAAAATCAAGCCTGAGGATATCCAGGAATGGATCAAGCCGAGGGTCGCCAAGCACAAGTATTTGGCTGGCGGTGTAACTTTTGTCGATGAAGTCCCTAAGCTGGCTAGTGGCAAGATACAAAGGAAAGTTATGAGAGAATGGGCGAAGCGCGATGCGGAAGTACTGCAGAAGGAGATCAAGGCTCGGTTCTGAAATGGATGCAGCTACAGGGTCTTTGGCTAGCGTTTTCATCACGTATAACTAGTGTAGATCTTCTCGATAAGCTTCCTGCGACCAAGGTGCGGGAGCATAGAATTCTAGTCCGGGGTTGTTTTTGTTACCTTTCAGAACCTCAGGCTCGCTTAAGCACTACCCATGCTCAGGGAGAATGCATCTATGGTTCCGCATTGCTGCCTTGCGCACCATAACTTTGACCTATGACGAGAAAGTTGTGAGTCAAGTCTTCCATATTGTTCGGATCTAGAATCGAAGTTCCTGTGTCGGGTCAAATGCAGCTGGTGGACGACTACAATGATTCACGACTACGCTGAAGCCTAAAAAGGCAGCAGCCGGAGCCGCCTAAGAATGACTCCTACTCCACCACAATTTCAACCCATGAATCATCTCTGACTCACACTCCTCCCTTAACCTATACTCTAGTCTTTCCCTCGAATATAAATACCTCGCCTCCCCTTCGCTATAAACCCTCTTTCCTCCCCATCCTAGTGCATGGGCTTTACGCATCGCAGTGAGGATCTCATCCGAGCGTGTGTTTTTGCTGATTGAAAACCAAATCAAGACCTGCTTCTACTGGGTTTTGTACCCGGTAGAGAATTTTTGGAACACAATGTCTCAAACATGAGATTGTTTTGGGTGATTTTCGTTGCGCTTTCGTCTATGGGCGGGGCGTGAGGAAGATTTGGCGAGGGACAAACGATGGCAAGGAGGGGCATGGGAAAGGAGATTGTTTGTGATGGATTGTGTATTAGTGGGTGATTATTAGTAGAGGGAGTGAAGGAAGTTTTTGAGTGATGTTGAGAAGGAGAAGGTAGGATTATTGGAATCAGGCACTTCCCCATCCTCAGAACTTCTTCTACTGTTTTGGCTCTTAGAATATCACGAGGTTCAGTCGCTCCAGAATGAGGATGAGGTCACTTGGCATAGTCCCTTTAATTCACTCATAGCAGGCTTCGAGGTCGGTCTTCTCAATGCTTGCTTTTATCCCTAGTGTCAAAATTTTGAGGTATTATTTCCCGAGAATAGTCGAGTTGATTGGCAACGATATTCTAGTGGTACATTGGTGTCGGTTTAGGCCAAACTGCGCCACCACCACCAGCACATTACAGTACAACCCGCGTGACCCCGCCTCAAGTACTTCGTGTCTGCCATCATTCATAAATATGCTGGTAGTTACTGTCGTTGTTCAAACTTCTTCTTCTGATTCGCATTATATTACTTCCACTTATAGCTTGAGACCTCTTGACGAGTCATAATCATAAGAACCATCAAAGATATGTCGTCCACTTCGGTTGAGGCACCCAACGAACAAGAAACCGGTCCTACAAAGGTTTTCGATCAGGAAAAGGCCAACTCGGCTTATAAAACCACGTCTGAGGCAGGAACAAGCATTGACGAGAAGTCCACCAAGGAGGCTGGAAGCAAGAGTGAAAAGGTCAAAAAGTGGGCAAAATCAGCACGGCAGTGGACGATATTTGGCGACAGCACAAATCCCGAACAAGAGCGCGCTATGTTCTACAGATAGGCCTTTGGTCTCCATTGTATAGTAAGCCTCAGAAAGCATGTCATCAGTGTATGGGTGCTAATAAGGCTCTCTACTAGACATTTCATTCGCCCTTTAAGTCGTCGGATGTCAAGTTCTTGGTTGACGATGAGCTCTTTATAGCTGGCACGGAGTTACTTGGATGTCTTGTAGTGATAGAATGTAAAGCTAGGACTGCTTACTGGCTTCCTGATACGCGGAAGCGGAATCTGGGATACTTTGGCTTAAAGTGGCTACCGCTTTCCCAAGCACGCAATGCTTTGCAGCACGCAAGGCAGGATATCGGATTATCTGCTTGTTATAATCTTTACTTGTTCAATACTTCCAAAGTTTCCGTCTCAATTATCATTATGACGTTGGCAGTTCATGTACATGACTAGTCCTCTCTCCGTTCAACTCAGCTCTCCCCGTCGTGCCAATTCCAACTTCCCCACCAGGCAACTCGCTTCTGCGCTTGACCGAACCAGCGGATAATTCTGATGGACCTTTGCTCTCGGATTCTGTACTGCCATCTCCATCTACTCTTGCTGCTCCTGCAATAGCTACTCTTCGCTGTTTTCGCTTTCTGAAGAAGATGAAAGCTGCGATCAAGAGAGCCAAGAGCACTGCCAGAGGAATACCAACTCCTAGACCAATTTTTGCGGCTGTTGAGAGTCCACGGGAAGAGGTTAGATCGGGGTTGGAAGATGCCGTTGACTCGGGGCCAGCTGAGAGAGGAGGCTGCTGTTTGTCAGAAGACTCTATTCCACTGGCACCTGGGCTTGACGTCCGTGCTGGTGAGTTCGAGCCAATTGATGACTTTGTGGTTGAGGCGGAAGTCATGCCAGTTGTTGTGATGTCGGCCAAATCTTCTGCTTTGTATCTGATCCCTGGGTGCCAAAATGTTAGCATTTATTCTGTTGACATTTCTTCCAGGAAAGACGGAAATTGACATGAGAACATGGAAATGAGATGAGGCCATCTTACATATTGCTCCAGCTGGGACATTGTTTCCCGTGAAAGTAAATGTGGCAGTACCTCCCTCAACTTCTCCATCACCTGTATATGCAACAGTAGTGATCACCGTTGACTCAATGCTCGAAGTACATAACGTCGAGTCGCCTCCCGGAGGATTAATCGCAGGCGAAGTCTGTGCATTGAAGCCAGGTTGACAGCAAAAGGCCGTTGTCTCTGCGCCAGAAGTCCCAGCAAGGTTCTCGGTCCATCCACTGGGACAGATACCAGGCGAGTAATAGACATGTTGGTCTTGTTGGCCGTAGGCGCCGAAGATGAATGTGAAGGCTGCATTTCCCAGAGGGTAGCCGGATGGGAAGCAGCTTGATGCGATGGAGGAGAAACGCCGGGGGTAGACGAAGGGAGAGTAGGAGGGATCTTCGAAGGCTACGGTGATGCTGTTGCAGGATGGTGGTGCGGTGAATGTTGTTGTTAGGGGGCCGAGGAGTAGATCAGTTGTAGGGGTTGCCATACTTTTGAGCCCGTTGCGGAGTACCTTGTGCCTGAGTCGTGATGGAAAATCAAGAATGTATCCAATTGCCAAATTTACATGTGGAAAGATGTTATAGATGAGGAAGTCAGCCTTGTCAGGTGTCTTAGAATTTGTTGATTCTCAAAGTAACCTAAGGTAGCTTCGAATACTGGCTATCAGGACAAATTGTGCAAGCTCTGTCACCAGTACATTCTGGAAAGAACTGAAGGCTCGGTCTTCAAGGTCGAAGCGAATAAGGTTCGCTGACGAGTGGGTTTAAAGGCATGTTGGTTTCTTTTCAGCCAAGCTGTACAGTGATGAAAAGTACATTTTTGGAGCTAGGCTGAAAGTTTCGAAGATCTGCAACTGTCTTGCCTGCTCCAACTGCTACAGGAATAGACACATCAAGGGTCATAGCCAATCATGTTATGGGAGATTTGTGCAGAAGCCGACTGTAGCGCCTGAGCCACACAAATTTCTCGGCCAAGGTCCCTGAAGCAGAAGGCATCATTGACGGGATGGCAAGTAAAGTTTCAAGCTTGCTGCAGAATTGATTGCAACACCAACTGAGACATCCACCATGAAGAGGCTTAGATGCTTTTTTCCATTTTGTTGATGAGGGCTGTGAAGATGTTGACTACAGCTGTGCCGTGCAAGTGCGTGAGCCAACACGATGAGGGGTAGACGTGGGGTCGGGGTGTGGCCGCCAGTACCTAAATATAGGTCTACTCAGATGAAGATAATATTCTCGATCAAGTCGAGCCGTCGCGCTCTAGGTGGTGATGCAATTGAGGCGAGTAGATTGACCTACTTCATCGATTTAGCCAAGGTCTCGAACCGAGAGGTATGTACTTACCACACAGGGCTTTTCAATTTGTCGAGCTTTAGATATCCGGGATTACTGTGTAAAGACTTATAGACTCTCACACCCAAGCTTACCACAGGATCTCCATCTTCTCACGAACTCTTCTTCCGGGTGAGAATTCCCCAAGTCTTGGAAGCCGCGAGTAGGTCAAGATGCCCTTCCTAGACACAAGCTCGAAAGTCACACCCTCAGTCTTGATTCTAGCCCACTCAGGAATGATCATATTCTCTACGCCTTGTTCTTCCAATCGGATGACCGCTTCAGCTCCTTTAGCAACAAATGCGCTGTGCCATCTCCCTTCTCGACTCGGAGACTCTCGAAGCAGTTGAACGGCTCTCCATCGAGTCGCACTGTCGCGACATTTCGTTGCCACGACCCAAAGAAAGCCGACGACGCCAGTATCGAACGTAAAGACTGGCCGATGGGAGTCGGGGCTTTTCTGTTCAATGAGGATCTCATGTGACAGGTCAATGATTTCTTGGAAAATGGCCGTGAAGTTATCGTATTGGAGCTCGTCATCCCATTGCGCGCAGGTGAGTGCAATGAGATTGATGTGATGCTTTCCTTGGAGAAACGCAGCCTCCGCACGAAAGTGTGCATCGTTTGACAAGCGAGACTCGTTGAAGAGCGGCTGAAAGCATGTATACCATTGAAGAAGTAAGTCGAGCTCGCACTGTGGGTACTGATGATCACCACGGACTCGTGAGAAGACCAAATCGACTTGTTGCGCATCGTCGTCCTCCTGGAGGTCTTCACTGTCGGTACTTGGCGTATGCGATGTCGCTCTTGTTCGAAGTTCTTCTCCAAGTTCGAATGTCTTTCTTTGAACCAGTCCCATGGATTGAGAAATGCTTTTCACGGTCCAATTCCAGGCTCGTCGAGCCTCACTGCGGGATTTGAATGCTTGATCCGGAGTGTCTTCCAACTTATCTTTTGTGGTGTACTGAACATCGAACAACGATTCGAGAGCAAACGGTTTCGCTGTTCGATCCAGCCTCATGAAAACATCACCAAGTCCCTCTTCGAAGCTTTCGAGTTGGCCAGTCATACTCTTTTCCTTGAAACTGCTGTTCCGCTCGTTGAGAAGGCCCAGACCAGATGTCGCATGGATGAGTGCCGAAGCATGATTCCCTTCGAAAAGCTCAAAACAAACAACAAGAATACAGCAAATGAGCGTAGTTCGCAAGTCGTACTGGCCCTTTTCTATGTCTTTCCGCATTTGGCCAATCGCCCATCCATATCTTTGCAATGCAAACTGGTGCCTATCGACGTCTTTGTAGCCATTTGCTACTAGGCCGAAAAGTTGTTGGTCTTCTTCTGGCCGTTTGGTGTCCAAAGTACAGCTTAAAGCACCGATTGCAACAACAGCATTTCGAATCGATCCTTGATTTTCGCAAGCCTGTAACACAATGCGATCCCAGAGATCAGAAGTCTCGCTGCCCACAAACTGAAACATACTCCGGTCGTAGAATATCTGAAAGCTGAGATATTCCTGCTGGTTTTCAAAGCGGTAGGTTGAGAGAGTCCGCTCTGGCGATGGCGACACAGAAACGGTCTTCGGCACCAGATCTTTCAAGTCTCGAGGAGCCAGACCTCTTGGCTCGACTGGTGCAGGCTTGGGCTTCGGATATCCATCGCATGTGAAGCCCATTCGAACACATCTCAGACATGCTGGTCTGGTTTCGTCGCATTTGAGATGGCGAGCTCTAGGATTCTGTCGGTCCAAATTTCATGGGTCCATAATTGGAGATCAACTCACCTGCAAGTACGACATCCTGTTCTAACTTTTGGTTTCCAAGTCTTGACTCTCGGCCTATCTGACTCTTTCTTGGGCATTTTCCAATTCGCAGCTCAAATCTCAACAGCACCTGATGAGACATGCAAAATTTTCGTAGGACGTGAGGGGCTCGATTGTTTTCCTATGAGAATATGTAAGCATGAAAATCGATATATGAAATACTTAAAGCTCTTGGCTTCTGCTTACCGTCTTGGACTTATAACCCGAGAACAAATCACGTCAGCATACATGCAGATGTACGTTTACTTCCTGATCTCAACGAATGGTTACCGTCCCCCTTGCGCCACATCTAGCAATCGACACGCAACCTTAAACTAATGCAACCCTCGGGAGGAAACCGAGAACGGCCAATACCACCCCAAATCGTGAAGTTTCGAATATTTTTGTGACTTCAACAACGTTCATGATGCACAAGGAATTATTGGAATGATCAGTCAGCAAGACAAAGGGGGCGCAGACGAATGACGAGGCCAGCTGCACGTGACGTGAGATTAGCATTCCCCGACCGGCTCATCCGGAAATCCGAAACGAGGATTCCAATTCAACAAACTTACTGCCTTTGATCAGTCATCCTACTCGGTGCATCCACTATCACTTGTCTCGCTACGGAGGTAGAGATTGACACCACTGCCATCTTCATTTGTTGATTTTTGCTTTTCACTTCAGGAATTGTTTGTCTTTCCAGCTCGCTAAAAGCCAACCATGACAAGATGGGCTCGGCGGGCGGTGACTTCCGTTACCTACACGACTTTGGCAGGTTATCAGCCTGGTTCTTGTCTCGTCTGTTAATATCTTCCATAGTTGGATAATGTGCAGCGGCGATGTTCATTGCCAATTCAGTCAAGCAATTCTCCTGATTACTATCAAAGATCGTCAGACATCAGTCGAGGGTCCTGTGCCGTGCCACGTTGAATGTTGGAAGTTTGTTGGTCGCCAACATCCTCATATACTTGCGACACCCAGCAACCATCATAGATGCAACGAGTGCTGCGAATCTATTTTCTCGCCCTCGTGTTCGAAGTTGTGTTCCCAAATTTCTCGATGTTATTGTCCCATCCTGCGATCCTCCTGTCCGAATCTGGCGTTGCGTACAGCAGATTTACGCGAATTGGCGACTTCGATCAGTGCTTCATGGTTCGATCCAGGAGTAAGTCACTTGTTAGATATCTTGAAACTTGCGCAGTGCTCGGTTCCATTCTTTGAGCAATCAGTAAATTTGGACTGAATTCCCCGCTTGGATTTTCATGGGTGCCGATTGTCAATCTCGTCACTTCACATATGCTTTGCTATTCAGAGGAGCTAAAGGACCTCAAAATAGTTCATTCCAACTCCTGAAAGGGTAGTCGGTCCGTAAAGTCCATACTGCTTGTATGAACTCACCGGTGTGCTGCGAACCAAAGCAAGTGCTGAGGGGCATTTGTGATATAAATCCGAAGCATATCCTATTCAGTGTCTTCTGGTCAGTACATATCATCTCTCCCAGCTCAAGATGCTCTGGTCTTACCATGTAATTCTAGTCACCATCTTTGCCCATTACTGTGGAGCTGCTTCTTCGGGCCTTCTCCTGCCACCTGCTTCACAAACTTCGGCCACTTCAGCCCTCAGCACCAATTATTGTTTACGACGGCGAGCGTTACAGCCTGGAGTTCCATGTGAGGACAATCAGTCGGCAACCTCTACGATGCCAAGTACTTCAAATGCCGCTACCAAACAGACGTCGTCCGAGTCGGAATCTGTAGACACCTCAAGCACTTTGCTGGACTCCTCGTCTGTCGTGACTCCCACGTCCACTTTCGGATCTGATAAAGCTCAATATACAGGATATTCAACTTCTGAATCAGATGTTGGAGTCCCAGGTGTAACACCAAGCGCCCCAAGTTCTTCTTCAGCCTCGAACGACGACACTAAAGCAACAGCGGCACCATGGAGCCCAGCCGGCCCCTCTTCGACTCCCGCAATAACTTCAGCGCCAGCCAGTGCGACTACTGAGTTTCCTTGGATACCTACTCTTACGTCCGGTAGTATTACTGTAGAAACAGTGACATACAGTTTCAACTTCCTCGTCGAACCTTCTCCCAGGCCCGAAAAGGATGGAAAGTCCTCTTCCGAGCAGGTTCACCTAGACTTTCTTGCTGTTGTACCAAAGATCAACAGCGCGGCGTCTATATTCGATGGCCTAGGTTCAGCTTTCAAAAGCTTTTCATCTGCAGTGCACGCTCCTGATGCGTCAGATAAGTCCGTCTCAACAGCTGGATCTGGCCTACTGGGACTCTTCCACAATGCTTTCTCGGGTGTGTTCCTTACTACCGTGTTCTGTATTCAAGCTAACATATGGATCGTAGCCGCTGCAGATATTAGCGGCACCCTTGGAGCCATCGGACTTTCAGAGATTGATAAAGGCGGCACCATCTTGAATCGCTTCAAGAAAACATCCCTAGACATCTTTGATCTGGGCGGCACGATCAAGAAGATAGAGCCTCTTCTAGGATCGAACCTGAACTTGGCCAATGGCAATACTCTGCTAGGATATACAGATGCTATCACTAAGGGCATAGGAATTGGGGAAGGTCTGAAAGACTTGGCTGAATTGGCAAACGAAGTGTCAGAGGCTACACCTACACCTGATACGTCGCCGACGCCTGAGTTAACGGATGTCCAGTCTACCCCTGAGCCGACGACACAGACTACGCCTACGACTAGCCTGTCGTCTTCGTCCACGGGAAGTAGTTCTAGCTCATCAAGTAGCGCAGCTGCGACTACGAAACCATATACCATATCCACCAAAGAAGGAACATCCCCAGAAGTTTTCGACGCCTTTGTGAAGAGTCTTCCCGACGCTGGCGAAGGCATCAGAATCGAGTATCCACACGTCAACTTCCAGGTATATGGAACGGACATCACCGACTCGCTCGCCGCGTCGATACGCTTGAACCCCATCATACGATCAGTCGTATACGATACCTTCGTCGACGACGACGAAGACTACAGCGTAATACCTAAGCTCATCGAAAAGAGAGTCGACCCCTATCCACAGTTGAATCTTGCTTTGCAGCCCATTAGTCCAGCCCATCTCAACCTTATCTCCCAAGGACCGAGAAATGCTGGTGCCAGACGTGTCACGCCTGCTCCCCTCATACCTGACTACCTCTTATCTCCGAAGGCAGGAGAAGGAGTCACGATCTTCGTCATTGACACAGGTATCGATCCTGCTCACCCAGTAAGAGCCCCCAAGTCGAACACATGCTTGAGTCCTCATAAAACTAACAGTAATCTAGGATTTCGTCAATTCGTATACCCCAGGCGAACATTACATAGTTCCGAACTCCAAGCTTCGTCTCCCTCCAACGATGGCAAATCCCGATCGTAAAAGCACACAACCTATGATCCCGTATGTTCCGGACCCGGACACTGTCATGAGCGACTCGAGAGATCATGGCAGCTGCGTGGCTTCTCTCGCTACGGGAAGAGTCTACGGTGTTGCCAAGAGAGCAAAGCTTTTCCCGGTGAAGTACAAGAATAGCAGAGGGTCGGCTACGGAACTGGCGATACAGGATGCTTTCATGCATGTTATCAGTGTTGTCTCAAATAGAGACAGTGGAGCTGATGGCCCAATTCCAATCCCAGGTATGGCTTCTCTCTCTCTAAATCTCAAAAGTGTTACTGATGCTGGCCAGGCTGGGCGGTTTTGAGCTTCTCTCAAGGTTAGTGGACGATGAATGTGAACATGTTCTACGCGCGATACTGATTAGATGTAGGTTTCGGGCATCTGAAAGGCGAAGCATGGGAGGAACGTCGCAGGTTGATGACCGTTCTTCTCAACCTATGCTGGAAGGCTGACAGTAAGTATTCAGTGCTTCTTGAGTCAAAGTGGTAGCTTCATTGATGCCCTTAACAACTGGCAATCCTTTAGATTTCATACACACTTTTCCGCTTCTTGATTGTTCAACAGCTGCACTCATAATCGGTATACTGATAGGCTCCCAGTCGTGACAGTCGTCGCCGCCGGCAACGAAGGCGAAGATCCCTCATTTGACCTCAGCCAAGACATCCCAGGATGCATAGGAGAAGCCATCAACCCTCTCATAACAGTCGGAGCCTGCGACCTAGCTGGAATCAGAACCTCAGAAACGAACCGAGATCGCGGACGCGGCGGCTCAATAACGACGTCTGCCATGGGCGACGAAGAAGTCCGATGTGTCGCACGCGGTGCATCTGGCTCCCAAACACGCCACGGCACATCAGTCGCTGCACCCCAGATTGCTGGGCTCGCAGCATACTTCTTGTCGTTACCACGGGCTGAGCTTCCTGAAGCCGTGCACTACGATACGCAGACTGTGGATTCGCAGAATAAAAATCTGTTTATCGGGCCGTCATTGACGGCTGGGAAGTTTATTGGACCGGATCTACATGTTAAGGGGAAGGTAAGTCAGGCAGTGAAAGAGTATATCGGGAGAATGGCGTACAAGCGGAATCCTGAGCAGCCGGATGCTGTGAACGTGGCGTACAATGGGGTTGAGGAGGGGCTTTGTAGTGTTGTTTGGCCGAATACTTCGTTCAAGCGTAAGCGAGAGGGGATAAGTATACGAGCAGAGGGCGATTTGGTTCCTTTTGTTGTTTCGGGCGTGATACAGTCCACTGCTAGTTATCCGATGGTATGTCCCCATGAGATTATTCGAACATGTGGTACCTTGCTAACCACCTCCAGCCGTCATCGTGTCCACGCCCCTCATCCTTGTCCTCTTCCTCTTCGTCCCTCGCCTCCTCCTCCGTCTCCTCAGACTCCACTTCACAGGCTTCATCCTCGTCCCTACCATCTGTATCTCCCAAACCATCCACCTCACTCACACCAAGACCCTCACCAACCACAACCACAACAACCCCACCAACAACACCCCCCGCAACAGCAACAGCAGCCCCCATCACAACCAACTCAACACCCACACCGACACCCACCCCCACCACACCGCTCGCTACCCCTGAACCTTCATTCCCAATTCCAGCTTCAACTTCAACAACAAAGAAAGATTGCTTCATGAATAACGGGATGCAAGCTGTACCTCTTTGTTGATCTTGCTGATTTTGCTGATTACCGCGGACGGAATCTTGGCTATTGGGATATTGGGTTACTGGGAGGATATTGTGTCTTTTCTTTTCATTTATTTTATTTTCTGAAGCAGTTGACGAGAAGCTTCAAGCTTCAAGCTTGGATGTTATTGCCAGGACTTTGGTTTTAGCAATTTGTCGTTATATTCAACTTAGTCTTATATATTAGCATTTCTTTGTATTTATTTTCATACTTCTTTGGGATCTGTTTCCATTTTGATTGGTTTCCTACCTATAATTTCCATCGCTTGGCACGTAAGTAAGAGTTTTGTCGTTTCTAGGTAGGTAGGAGAATGTAGCTAGTATCACACACTGATACTCGAAGTAGGTAGGAGGAAATTGGATAAATGGCGATCGATCAAATGTTCGAAAAAAAAAAATTCCGGGATCTGGGTATCTTTCTATCCTATCCTCATCCTCATCCTCAAGCATGACCCTTCGCTCTCGCCATCGGTCCCCAAGTTTCTCGTGGGTTGAGTTGGTACCTAACCAGTTTCTTCTTATCCTTCTCTGCACCCAATTTCTCGTCAAACACGACCTTGATTTTCTCCTCCTCCGCCTTCCCATCCTTCTCACCTTCACCAGCCTGCTCACCATTCTCTTCCTCTTTTTGCCTTGCCTTACCCATCCCCATAATGGCCCACCCAGGCGTCTTCTCCCTCAACTTCCCCTCTCTAATCGGCTCCTTCTGCCTCGTCCACTCCCTCATAACCTCCCAGATAACCTCCCACGGCGCATCCGTCTTGATACTGCCGGGCTTAGTATGGCTTCTCGTGACCTGATAGCCGAGTCCTCTGAGTGCGCCGCGGATCGCGTTTTCGATGGGTGTGACGCAGTGGATGACCTTGGAGAGGACAGATGGGATGAAGAGGAAGGGCGCGGGGTCTAGGACAGCTGGGTCGTATTTTCCTGTTTTGGAGGGAGCGGTGGGGTTGTTGGGGTCTGAGGAGATGGGGTCGATGAAGATGCATTCTTCGAGGGCGAGAGTGAGCATGCCTTCGATGCGGGAGGTAGTCTGATAAGTCTCCTTCGAGACGGATGGCAAGCCGTCGAGGATCCGCTTGATGAAGTCGGGATCGTGGATTGGCCCTGCGTACATGGGTCCTGCGATGTGTGTTCGAGAGCCGCAGTGTTTGCAGTTCTCGCTAACGCTGGGTCCCTGGCCGTAGACGTGTTTCCAGTAATGGCCGCTTTTCTTGCCGGGCATGAGTTTGTTCTTGCCGACTGTTTGGGTTGTCCAGGCGCCGCAGCCGGAGTCGCAGTTGTAGACTAGCATTGTTTTGCCCGCGAGGAATTTTACGTCGGCGGGGGATTTGTGGATTCGGACGAAGACGCGGGCGTAGAAGTCGATGGAGAGGGAGAGGAGTGGTTCCATTGCCATGCCATAGCGAGCTGCTGACGTTGCGATCGCGTTGAGGATAAGGCGGAGTCCACCTTCGTGGGACTGTGGTCCTTTGATAGTTGTTCCGCCGTAGAGTGAGAAGGCCTTTTCTGGATACCCGTTTGATGCCCAGACTCCAGCATCCGTGCAGGTTACACAGAGAAGTCCACCGTCGTCGCGCACTGCTTGTACTGCGGCATCCAGGAATGGAGCAGCGGTTCCGTAGGGGTCGAGGTCAATCACATTGTACTTGTTGCTGGGCTTTGGCCTTCCTTTCTCGTCTTTGCAGTCTTCTCCAATTAAGCTATACATGTGTGCCATAGCATTGCTAGTCACGGCTTTTATCTTATCTTCAAGTCTATTGTGCTGAATGTTCATATTGATCGTCTTCGTAGCTTCCGGGAGTAAATCGTTCGCGGTGACGGAGGTTGTGAAGGGTATCTCTTGGGCATAACGAAGGGCTCGGAGACCTGTTGCGGAGAGAGCATCGAGGATTGTGAATGCAAATTTGCTTGGTGGTGATTCGGGTATATCGTCGTCTTTCGAAATGGGTTCTGGTTTGGAGGTAGAAGCTGGTGCAGCCGTAGGTGCGTCTGCGGGAGCGATGCTTTCTGACCCAACTGGCTCTGCATCCTTCATGGCACTGTCACCATTCTCTGCCTCCTTCAAGCCGTCGCCATTTTGCGCTGGTACGCCGTCAGCAGCTAACCCTTCGCCCTCAATCTTCCCCGCCTTCCTCGAGACATCACCCAGACCCTCCTCCTCCCTCTTTCTTTTCCTCTCCTTATTTTTCGCCGCAATCTTCAACTTGTGCCTCTCCACGGATTTCTGCTTCTTCTCCAACAGCTGTTCCCCATACGCCTTAATAGCCAGCACACTCAGATCGCGGTTGAACTGCTGAATTGGGTTGTAGAAAACCGATTGAGGGGCATTGTCGCCCTTGGGAGTTGCTTGGGGTACAGCAGGACCTGAAGCTGGGACGAGGATATGCGCTAGACCTTCTTTGACCGTTGTGTATTCCTTGTCTTCGTGGAGGAGGTGTTGACCAACTTCTGGTGAAGCAGAGAGGTCGGGGAGTGAAGAGGTCATTCTTGCCGTAGTGGAAAGTTGGCAGACCTGGGATATCTTCAAAAGTGTTGTGATTGAACTTGCATTTCTCCTCCCAAGACTCCAAGTCGCTTTCCAAAGAGCTTGCATGCGCGGTGGCTAGAAGGCAGGGCGGTGATTGTGATTGACTCGAATTGACAAGAAAAAAACCGAGTGACAGTGGTTCTGCCGAAGGCGGTAAGACAAAACTTAGTCCTTGGCAGCTCCATACTCAAGCTTTCCTCTCTGAGATCAACAACACCAAGCATTCTTTAAAATTCTGGGCTGCAGATATTAGCTTTTACTTACTTGTACAGTTATTTTCATTCTTTCAGGGTATGGGTTTTCCCTGACACAAGCCCGTTGATCTTACTGAATTCTGTCTAAGGGTAATCAGAATCGTGATTCTCATGTCACCGACTCAGTTGCTTTCATCTTGTAAATTTGGTGACTTCGAAAGACGTCTACCATTACGCCTGAGCATTCCACTTCTGAGTGACGTTCGTACCTCAAGTAGTCATTACAAATTTTTATGCTGCCGATTCGCAGTACTGATCAGACTCACTCCACGCAAATATACCTCCTAGGAGGCTTCATGCTTCAAATAGCCAATCTCAAACGCAATTTTGAAGCCCCAGAGTCGTTGGCCCCGGCGTCCGGTCTTGCGTCAAAGTCTTGCTGGACTTTCCTGTGCCGAGTCTCGGTATCACAGCCGTTCAGATCGAATCCCGGCCGGCTACATACGGGCAACAACACATTAGGAATCATTTTTTCGTCAAAAGCCAACGATACGAGCTCTGGTCAGAAGTTAATGGTCTGATACCCTTCACAATTCACAACGCGAGGATTGCTGCATAGATTGAGAGGATTTCATGGGCCAGGCCAGGCCAGGCTCATCCCGTCAACAAGTCGTCTATTCAATACTCCACATGCATCGGGCCAAGCATCACTTGGCAAATGCTTTTGGTCAACCAACGGTGCTGTGGCCAAAGCCAAGATTATATAAAACTTTCTCTGAAGTTTCCACTTGTTAGAGATCTGGACAATTCTTTCGAATGCGCCGCTCGGGCACATTCCGGAGCTGTTGCTGTCGGTCTTATCAATCGTCTCTCAACGGTGTATTTAGACTTGAAAATATTTTTGCAGATGAGGCAATTTGGTGCTAAAGTTAGGTAAGAGGCAACCTGCCAAAGAAGTAGTGCAATGAAAGGCGATCTTACGGCTACAGTACCGGCTGCTAAGGATGCGAGTTCGGTTGGCTTGAGATGTTGACAGCGCCCTAGATCTCTGAAGGGCTTAAGTTCGACAGCCATCATGATCCCTTAGACGTCTAGTATCGGTTTCCTCGTGGCACCGTTACTCCGAGTACAGCGCGGTGCAACACATGCAAACACGGCGACAAAGATGCAAGATCGTCGTCGATTATATTTGCCGATTCGGAAGTTCGAGGAGGGGTCGATGTTTTGATAAGAAAATGTAGATCAGTTCCCGGTTAATCCCCATGGATGATGGTTGTCGGACAGTTATCTGCACCGAGCGGTGATGCCATCTGGAGGACTTCCAGTCAGAGTTTCGCATCGATTTCCCCAGAACATCAAAGCTTCTTTCCAACAGTTACGTCAAAAGAAAGATCTCACATCATACAACCCTTCCTCTTCAGCTTCGATTGTCAGATATATAAATGCACGTGAATATTATGCACCAGGTCGCATGTCCATTTTCAACGTTCATCCATCCCAGCTGAGCCGGCTGAGCCTATTGGTCCTCGTCGGACATTACTGAGTCCTTGCCCGAAAACTGGGCCACGAGAGACAATTTGGAGACACTTGGCGCATATCCATACAATTGCATGCAAGCCTGCCCCCGGTGTCCACAATCGAATGAAAATCCGGAGATGCCATCAGAAAGAGGACACAACGCGGGGCTACCCTTGAGCCCTTGACCCTTTCCCCCTCGCCTCCCTTGCACATCCCTCCAGCTCTCCGCACCATCGTGCAGCGTCCCCTGCAGCGAGTAGCCTCATTCGTTAACAGCGCCGGGATTGCCTCGGCCAGCTAGATCGCTTGGAGCCCGTCTCTCCCTATTTTTTCTAACATCTGATTTTTACACAGAAGCCAACGATCTGTCTGCCATGCGAAAAATTACGGCGAGGCGTTTTTTAAACTTTGGCCATGAGATGGGCTTGAAGCCATTCAGAGCTTCTCTTTGGTGTTTTCCCATGTTTATGATTGAGATTGAATCTTGAGGCGAATTCTTAGCTTGGCTCAGCTGTGTTGCCAACTTGCCCCTGGGTGCTTGTCATGCGTGAGTACTTACCTACCATCGTACAGCCAGTGCCTGCAGAAGCTCGTTCGTTTGTGCTCCCCTCCACTCCCCTCCCCTCCCATACCACATCGCCACTGTAAGTAATACGGGGACACTCATTCGAAGAAGGAAGGCAGCAAGGAACACAGACAGACGGCCAGAGCCAGTCCCTTCCTTTCGCTTTCGGGATCACATGCAACGCGGAGGTGTTGCCATATTCGTTTTGCCTCCTCTATCGTGGTGCAAACCATGCACTGGTGGGAAGAGCGGTGGTGTCCACTTCCTTCTCCTTTAGCTGGAGTGCAGCCGCTTCCTCAACGACCAGGACCTGGTTGACCCATGCCATTGACGGAGACCCATTTGTTTGTGTCTAGGGTCCCCGAATCCCCAGGTTTGTTCATAACAGGTTGAAGGTCCACCTGCTCCAGCTTTCGCTTCTAAGGTTTCCAATTTTTTGCTCATTTCAATTCTCTGTTTTCCCTATCGTCAAACTGACGTAGGTTCTTCTTGTGTTTCGTACCATCTACGTAGCAGCATTTATTAGGTCTGCATCGTCCTTCTCGCGCGACCCTCGACTCCCTGCTTTTGCTTCTGCTTCTGCACATACCACATATCAACCGCCGGCAAAACTTTCAGGATGTCTCCAGCATTGGCCCATAACGGGTCTACGGATAAGAACAATGGCGAGACATATACACAACAGGAATATGCGGGAAAACGAACATTCGGCCAGAAAGCAAAGAGACATTGTGCTAGATTCTGGTGGGCGCATCTGATCGCATTCTGTCTGATCTTCTTGACCGTCGCGCTTCTCGTGTAAGTATCCAATCCACGCCTCACGTCCTCGTTTACAGATCGACATCATTAACGTGCATCTCAGAGTCTATGTTGGCATGCCCAGGATCGCACAACATCAAGTCGATGATTCAAGTCTTGAGTTTAGAGAAGCGTACTTCCTGAACCCTACCGCAGAGTCGGTTGAAGTCACGCAAAACACCATCTTGCACAATCCCAGCACTTTCACCCCCACGTTGGACCCGTTCCCAGCTGAGTTCTTCTTGGTTACCAATGGAACTTATGCTGCGACTTCCATCATGACGCTACCAATGCCTGGTATTCATGCCAAGAAGGCAGTCAATGCTAGTATTGAACAGGAGGTTATTCAGGTCAGCGATCTGGATGCGCTTGGAGATTATGCTGTTGCCGTGATGAACAACGAGAATATCACCACGGCTTTGGTTGGAAAGACGAAATTGCATCTCGGCAAGCTCCCGACACAGCATATCAAGTTCAACTCTACATCGACTTACAAGGGTATGTTCTCTTCTTGGCTTCATTGGACTATAAGACTGATGGTACTATCTAGCTCTTAACTCATTGAAGGGCTTCAACACCACTGATGTCCTCATCAACCCCCTCGCCACCCCCGGCACACCCAACCTGAGGGGAAACGCATTCATCCCCAACCCATCCCTCATGACCATCGAGATGGTAAGCTTCCTTGCCCCATCCCTTCAAACCCATTTCCAAACCCCCCTCAAAAAGGAAAAAAGAAAAAGTAAAATATACTAACACCTCCACCCAGGGCAACGTAACCCTCTCCCTCTCCGTCCCCGTCAAAGGCGTCGACACAATCGTCGGCAACGCCACCGTCCTCAACTTCAAGATCACCCCAGGCGACAACAGCCTCCCCATGTTCGGCATCATCGACAACACGAAGGTGTTGCCCGCACTGGTCAACGGCAAAGTGAACATGACGATCATCGGACAGACGTCGGTTCGTAATGGCGAGCATTTGACTTATTATGTAAGTTGTCTTTTTCCCCAGAGAATGCTCTTTTTTTTCCCTTTGGCCGGGGATGGGTTGTGAGGATGATGGTGAGGATGGATGCTGATAGAAGAATGAACAGGAAAAAGCACTTAAATCCAACGTCCTGGTTCTCGAGATGAATGTCCAGCAGATCCTCGCTGATAGCGCTGCTGCTGCGAGAGCGAACACAACATCGACGGCTACGTCGTCTGCTTCGTCTGCGTCGTCGACTGCTTCGTAGATTGGTTGGACCTGGGTATTGATTTGCCTTTGACTTGGGTGGGGGACTTTGATATGTTTGTAATCTCAGCTTGGATTAATGCACCGGCTGGTGTTCGGTGGGTGGGTGGGTTGATTGATTGATTGGGTGAGGTGGGGTGGAGTGGGGTGGACTGAGTGAGACGGTTGATTGATACCTACTTTGTGTATGATTTGTTGATGTTGATGTTGCGACATACACCAGAATGATACACCGAGCAATGGACAGGAATGAGATAGATAGGGTAGATAGAGCAAGAGTGACCAGCTATACATGCTGGGTCTGGCGAGATCAATATGCAATGCAATGAGAGTAATGTTGGAATTATTCGTTCGGTGTATCCAGTTTTGTGATGTTGTAGTGAAGTGGATTGGAAGTAAGCGAGGCGTGACGTGGCGTCAGCCCATCTGGTCCAAGTCTGCCGTCGACGGGAGGGATGTCTTGTGTGGAGGATTCCGGTTGCAAGTGCAATGGAATATAGCAAGTAGTGAATCCTGCGCTTGCTTTTAGATCAGTTGATGGTTTGTTCGTCGGCTCTCCTACCTGTGTTTACTCAAAAGTATCATATTCCTAGCCAATCATACTTGATTAGTTCAAGTCATTGCGTGGGCCGGGATTTTGATCTTTCATCTTTCATCTTTCTAGGCTCCTCTGCTGGTTTGCTGAATGACTCGTAAAAAGCTTGTGGATATGGTTGGGATTTCAAGGATGAGAGAGATCTGAATTCGCGATGTCGTTTCGTGGTCGCTGAGAGTTAGTTCTATGATGGCT
This sequence comes from Cadophora luteo-olivacea, assembly GCA_026120085.1. Lineage (NCBI taxonomy): Eukaryota > Fungi > Ascomycota > Leotiomycetes > Helotiales > Ploettnerulaceae > Cadophora > Cadophora luteo-olivacea. Next base: position 68,274 of record JALRMC010000091.1, read on the forward strand.
CAAGCTTCGAAATCATGCTTGAAGTTGCACAATTTATAAAAAAGCTTCGATCTCTTAGATATTTGTTGAGTCCGATTCCAGTGCATATGATCCAGAGCGTCCCGTTTCGAGTGGTCAGAGAACATTAGCGCAGAGTCGGTAGGAGATGAAGTGACAAGCTCTACAGATCTTTCATTCTACCACAAGCTCTCCTCAAGTTTTGGCTTTTTGAGATGTGCACGAAAGTCAGTGGTTTGTAACATATCTCACCAGAAAAAATCGAAGCACAAGTAATGATCCATGCGCTCTGTGTGGAAGTTCGTAGTTCACCTCGAGTCTTGCACAGTGGCAGAATATCGAAGCTCATATTTGCTACCAAGACATGCCTCAATGGATACTGAGAGCTATTCAATGGTGAAAGCGGTGTTCTCGTAAAGCGTACCTTAATGTTAGTATTGCAGAAGTCCACCCAACATGAAGGGGCGACAATCGACCTCATTTTGAGACAAGTTGCTTCGGCAAAGCCGGTATTGCGTCGAGTCCTAGATTCCAAGGCTTAGCTCAAAAAAAAAGTATATTATACGGTGTTCATTGAGAAGGTACTGCGACATTGTCAAGTAGAAATTTAGATGTTTCTCGCAAGGCGATTTAGATGAGCGAAAGCCATCTCTACCAGCTCGAGCTGCTTAAATTGATGTTGCTGGTTCACGAGAAACTCTGGGATACTGAAGAGAAGGGACAAGCCAATAAAGCCAGTGTCACACAACAGACCTAGCGTTGCGCTACACTCGAAAAGGCAATTCGGTGAAGATGTGCCTCTGAGTTTTTGCGCAACCAATCATCATGCAAGCCACTGTAGCCTCACCACATCATCAAATCCTTTATGGAGTGGGAAACTTCTTCAAAGCTCTTGAGAATGGGGCATAAATAGACCGTTACTGCCCACGGATGAATTCGAAGTCGTTCACTTCTTCACATATCTTCTACCCGCTCAGAAAACCCTCATATCAAACCTCCTCCAGCCTGCTCGAAGATGTCTCTATCCAAGCTGAAGGCTCTTCCAGCTGGACAGATTGAAGGACTTCATACTTTCAGAGTCTCGAAGGACACGACCTCAGTAGCAAGGAAGCGGTCGAGGTTCGATCCTAAACGCCGAGAGGAAGTCAAGGCTGTCCGGCACAAGCGCAGCTGTCTTCGATGCGCGTTGCTCAAGATCAAGGTATGTCTTTCATTGTTGGAAGAGAACATCTTGGTGTCGCAATAGTGCTAGACTGACGTGTGGTTTATGAAGTGTTCTGACGATGACCTCTGTACTACTTGTGAGCAGTTGGCATTTGTGACACATAACCATGAGAAGAAGACGTTGTCGTTTTCAGGGTGCATTCGGACGAAGTTACATGAAGTGAGTGTCTTTGAAGTTGGTAAGTGATCATAGAGACACTCATATTTCACTCTCACAAAACTCAGGATCTTACATGAATCAGGCTTCATATTGCTACAACCCCTACCCGTCGGTAACGAGATGATTTTCGACAATTCTCTTGCTGCAATCTCCCTTGAGTTTGGAGCTCAAGTGACTTGGGAATTAGAGTCAATTGTCGGGGATGTAGTGAGCTGGTTGAACAATCCCTCAGAGCCCGAGACAAGCAAGGTCGGCATGCTGTCGTCTCCTCAATTCCTGGAAATTGTTAAAATTTGGATTGGAGATCAAGGCCCCAATCATTTTCAGAAAATGATCTATGCCATTCCTCGTGCTTACACCAACAATGACGGACCTCTCCTCACCGTCCAGGATCTTTCAAAGCTTGGATCAGTGGCAGGGCACCAATTCTTGACATACCTGGATGATAAATTGAAGCCGACGAACTTGGCGAAATCCACAGTCGATCATATCCGTATCATTTTTCTGTGGGTTTTTGGAACGATTTTGGCTGCTGGATATGCTGGGCCAAAGGACAAATTCATGGCACTGGAAAGCCATCAGTCTTTCTCTGCCATACAGGACCACCTTTGTCAGATACTCGCTCATTATCTGATATACCTTGGATCTCAGCTTGATCTTATCATCGTACCAGGGACAGATCAATTCGTGCTACAAGCTGCATCTGCTAGATGGTACAGAGAGGGTCGCTACGATTGGAAGTCAGAAGTTACCCATACTCACGGGACATCAGACAGCAAGGCGTTGACACAGAACGAGTCAAGCGAGTCGGCGGTCTGGGGGGAGCGCGATAAGTCAATAGCACAAGAAGCCATTATTTCTGGTCCTGAAAATCCTTCCAGTGACTCACATATCAGGTATCAGCACCTGAGGAGTGATCAGGTGCCCGCGAATATATATCATGATCAGATCACGGATCATCGGCTGTCTACCGCGGTGGCTGCTCATCATAGCCAGAAATATCAGTATACTGATAATTGGGTGCGGCCTGCAGAGCACTCGGCTTTCCGAAGGTTTTGCTCTACTCGGCAGGCCGCGGTACCTAAGGGATCCGAAAGCAGTACACCTCAGAGGGTTTCCAGTAGGTACGACGCGATTGAAAGGTTCGAACCCAATCAACTGCCTCGCATGTATAAGCGTGTCCCGCCATTTGATGCTATTCGAAATGTGCAGAGGCGCCTTAATCGACAGAACAAACATCGATCTACAGAGCCCGATAGTGGGTCCAACATGACCTGCCCTCCCATGCTGAACAATGACAATTCCTTGGAGCTCCGAACCGGGGCCGATGAGGTAAGTGCCACCGGACATTAAAACCCTGGCAATTTCTTGTTGACACGTCTTCAGGCTTGTGTGCAGTGTGATCCAGCCTACTTAGGTGACCCCAGCGGCGATGATCCATGCGGTACGTGTGCCGGTTCCCAACGTCAGGGAAAGAGGGTCATTGTCGATGATCGTTTGCTTGTCTGAGCACCTTTCATTCTTTTGCGTAGGCATCATCCTTCCCGCTGGATGGCTTTCCGCGTATACATATAGCTCCATCTGATCTACGTCTTTATATCTATGTGTTTCTCAAGCTCGAGTCTGTTTTCTTAAATTTGATTGATGCAATGTCTGTGAGCCTTTCGTAAGACCGAGGTTGGAATATGCATCGTTATTGAAGTAGCGAAACTTTGAGAAGACCATATCTCTATAGAATCTATACGTTTGTTTAATGATTACCTACCCGCTGGACATGGACATCGTGACCGAACGTAGCAAGATGCCTTGTTGACTTCAAAACAAGATATTCGCTAAACTCTTGGCGACATCCTACTTTGCATCATGCTCGTCAGAAATCCACCATAACAAAGATAACACCGACCAGTCCTTGAGACTCACTTGACTGCAATTTCCACCACCAAGCCAGCTCATCAATTTCAATCCTCGCACATTAACCCAGCCACTTCCTAAACCACTTCAGCGCCTGCTCCTTCGCCCCCTCCGCACTTTTCCTCTGCCCCTCATCCTCCCAGTCCCCCCTAATAGCAAAGCCATGTTTCGCCCCCTCATAAATCACAACCTCACTCGCATTCTCCCTCTCCTCTCCTGCACTCCCATCTTCATTCCCAGCCCTCGTCTTCTTCCCCTCCAAAACCCCCTCAATCTCCCTAACATGCTCAATCCCAATCCCCAAATCCACATCCCCAATCGCCATACTGAACGGAACGGCAATCTTCTCCCAATCACTCGGAAAAGCCATCTTACTCGGATGCGCCACAAACGCTGCATCAATTAACCCTCCCTCCTTTCCACCATTCCCCCGTCCATCACCTGCACCATACATCTCCCCCTGACCCAACAAAATCGTATACTTCCCACCCCAACAGAACCCCGCGCTCCCAACCTTCAACCCCTCCATCTCAGGCGTCGGCGTCTCGCGAAGCGAGCGATGGAATTCTAGCATGCGAGGCATGACGACGGATTCTCTGTTGCGGAGTAGGAAGGGGATGGCTTGCGAGGCGATTTGAAGGGCCCAGAGGGGCTTCTTGAGGAGGGTTGTGAGGAGGGAGGGGGAGGGGGAGAGGAGGGCGTCCATAGTGTGCATTGTCCAGGGGGGTGGGGCTGTGTCTTTTGGGGATGGTGTTAGTGGTTGGTGATGTTTCGAAGGTGGAAGGAAGAAACATTTGTGAAAGAAGCAGGGAGAAAGTTTGGAAAGGAAAGAGAGAAAAGAAGGAGAAGGGAACGAGGAGGGGGTGAGGGAATGGGAGAGACGAACCATCCATGAAATCCGGCAGGAGGACTAAGAATCCACCTTCGCGAGCATAGCTATCAGCGAGTAATCGGCAATTACTAACTTCCCAACCAAATAGATCTGGGAGAAGGACAATGACGCCTTTCGCTTTCTGCGCTCCTTTCCCATCCTTCACACCCTCTCCATCCGCCGACCCAGAACTAACATCAACATCGCTTGCTGAAGCAGCATTGGACGCGGCGGAAGCCCTGGAATCCGAAGGACGAGCAACGTATGTATCTCTTCCAAAGATCTTCTCTACAGTGCCAATAGGCGTGTCCGGTTTGATTTTCCCGGTTAGACAGGCGGAACAAGTTATCCCCGAGGTGGACATGGCGTTTGTGTTTACTTTTGATGTTCTGGCCTTCGCTGTGATGCTAGGCCTAGTTGTAAAGGCGGCAATGCGTCTGGATGGGAGTCTGAGAAGAGGATCCTGTGCTCGAGTAAGAGTTGAGAAATGACTAGTCTGAGGATGAGGTCGTAGATCGCTCGACCGTGGTGAATTGCGGGGTGGTGAGAGAGTACGAGATGTGTGGGAGAGGGAGGGGAATGCGTGAAACCGGCAGATGCTCTTCAAGCCGGTAGACGTACTGGCTTCCCTTGAAGAGGCAAACGAAATCTTCTGCCCGTAAGACGACCGTAGACCGAAGTGACAAGCCAAGCTCTCGAAACGAGATCTTAACAATACTTCTCCTCCTAGAAGTGTTCGATTCTGGAAACCCAATATCGCTTGACTAGAACAGAAAAGCTGAACGCTGTTGAGCTGAGCTTCAACTTTCAATCTCATCATTACGACAGAACCTCTCCTGTCTTATATAAACTCCAATTCCTTTACCCACTGAGAAACAAATGTTAAAAGTGGCACAAAACACAACGACATCGGTACACACTCTAAAGCTCTCCGACAATCCCCAACCGTAAAATCCGTAAACGCCGAGCTGACGGCCCCGATTACCCGACATCAAGCTCACTGCAACACTACTTCACATTCCCTCTTTTCGCCGTCACTAACCAACGTTCTGCATATTTGACTGGTCAATTGACCTACACTTATCCCATCTGTGTGTACATAAGCTGCCGCAGCCGGAAAGCTTGGTTCGGTGGAGACGTGAAGGCTTGTCTTGACTTCAAGTCCATCCGGAGAGCTAGCCCCGTGTTGTAAGATAGGTAGGTAAAATGTCAAGATTTGCGGGGCGAGACAGCTGTAAAGGTAACTGAGAGGGCCGGAAAGGGATATATGGACTTTCTGAAGGTGTCCGAAGACCGGGGCTTGTGAGTTACTGAACGGAGAAATGAGGCTGGCATCGAGAGGCGGAACTAACGACCTGAAGAGATGTCGCAATAGCGAGTCGGACATTGAAGATGCAGAGACATGGAGTGCATGATATCGGTGCTCAACACAACGCTAGAACACCAGAAATGTCGGAACAAACATGAAATATTCTATCTATACATACACATATTTCCCTGTATTGCTTCTCTTCTCAGCCTACGGAGCATGAAATGAACCGCTTTCATAAGACCTTCGCACTTCACACTTCGCACCTTGGCTTCATTGCCTTGCTTGGTGCACTGCTTCTTCCATCAGCCCCTTTCGACCAGAGTTACCACTTATCCCAATTATCCTCATCCGTCTTCCCCTTCGCCGCACCTCCCCCAGCACCCGCACCACTCTTCTTCACAGCCCCCGTCCCAATAGCACTACTGCCCGCCCCCTGTCTGGCGGCACCAGCCTCAGCAAAGCTGTCCCAGAAATCCTTCTTACTCTCATCCAAGGGCATCGACCTATACGCCCCTCCTCCACTACCACTGCCAGTACCGCCGTTTCCTTCGACGAAGCGGTTGAAGCCGTCTGCGGCGCTCTTGGCGCCTGTTTGTGCGCCTTTCGCCACGTTGGCAGCTGCAATGCGGGCTTGTGCTGCGAGGTCGCTTTCTGCTACCTGTGAAAACGGGGGGTCGTCAGCCAGTCTAGTCTGTGATTTGTCTCGCCGAAAACGGTTCCTGAGACCCCCTTCTCATCCTCGTCTTTCCGTAGAATATGGACATGACTTGGTAGGTTTACAACTCATGAGAATGACTTGTGTCTGATCATTCCAATCCATTCCTCGTCCTGGTTCGAGAGTTCGGTCTCTCGCTCGGAAGATATGCAGGGGTAGGTACCTTCAAAGCCGTAGGCTGGATATAACCCTCATTGACCGTCTTCGCCGTCTTGCCCACCGTCGTAGTAAACCATCCAAAGCCCTTCGTCAACGCCGCCACAGGATCTCTTTGTAGATCGTCCAAACCAGGTAATTTCGGATCGTTGCTTGGTCGTTCGATGGGCGCGCTTCCAAATCCGGCATACTTGCCTCCTTGTGACGGAGGTAGGTCTGCAGAGCGATTGGCGTTGGCAGCGCCTAGACCGGCGAAGTATTTGTCGTCGACTTTGGCTTTGCCGCCTTGTGCTGGGGCGGAAACAGATGGCGAGGATGTGCGACCCATTGGTGTTTGGCTGCGGGAAGTGGCCGAGGGGGTTGCTGTTGAGGAGGGTGCTGGTTTGGTGCCTGGGACGTACTCTCTGCCTTCGACTTTGGCGGATAAGCGTTCTTTCCATTCCTCTCCTACTTCTCCTGAATATCTTTCTGCGATCGTGGCATCGTCCCAACTATGACGGTGTCAGCCATGTTCAATGTTTCCCGCTTGCTACAATCCGCTTTGATCAACCCCAAGATAACCTCCACAGACCAATCCATGCTGGCAACTTCTGCTCCTCCGTAGACAACATGCCCAGACTCTCTCCAAAATTAAGACTCCCACTCACCTAATCCCCGCCATCTTATTCGCATCCGCATTCTCAAAGAACTCCCTCCACGGCTTATTCCCACCCAATCGCATCCTCTCAATTTCCATAGCCTTGAACGCATCCATCGTAATACTGCGCACAAAACTGATATGGACGCCCAATCCGCGGTGTACGCCTGCACAGCTGAGGCAGATGAAGACGCCGAACTTGGGCGACGCCCATTGCGGTGATGGCGCTCCGCAGTCTGCGCATCGGTCGTTGCCGTTGACTTTTTGGATTTCAAGGAGCTGCGATGGGGATCACATCAGTAAGATGCCAGAAAATAAAGAAATATAGAGAGGGAGACAGCAGCAGACCTTGGATCGAGTCTCCGGGTCTACCTCCCACATGGCTTTGCTGGCCATGCTGCAGATGACCGTGCGAATCGAGTCGCTCACTCCAAGGAAGGTGGTTTGATTGATTCAAATCTTTTAAGGGAGATTGTGCGAACAGAAGAGATACGAAAGAGTCGGTCTAGGAAGGAGAAGTATAACGGGTTGGCGAGATCCTTGGTGGGGAAATATTGGCGGCAATACAAAGGGGGTTTCTGGCTGTGGTTTGGAGCTAGCGTTGCAGCCCAATGACGATGGACGCGGCTGGACCTCAGTAAGGCTACGTTTCTTGATGTCTGGCATGCAGCTTACTCCAGTCACACGACAACAATAAAATTGTGTCTCGGTAGTGAAAAACAGTGAAAACAGTATCACGTCATAGATAGAGCGCAAATTTGTCACTTCAATGATATCTTCAAAGTGCCACTTTCTTATTGATATCGTCAAATGAATAACTTTTCCATCCCCTACCTTTCCCGAGAGCACATCGAGAAGAAAAATCTAGTGTACAGCCCTGAGAATGCCAGAGAAATGGTAATAAGACATGGATTTTGAAGAAGGTCATCGGGAACCAGCATGCCACTCGGAAGAAATCCGCTCGTCGTAGTGAGTCCTGAGACCACATTTCGAAATCAGAAATCCACCTCGCAGACCTGTATTCCACTCAAAGGAAAGTCATAGCAGTTGAACAGGTCCAGTGTAAACAAAGGACCGAGTTCTCCATCAACCAGGTGCTCCAAAAAGCAAAGTATGCAGCTGTGTATTGTCTGTGGAATGTAGCACCTCTCAATCGTACAAAGTATTACATCTGCTTAAGCAGCAGTAGTGGTAGTCTCAGCGGCGCCGTTGGTGCCCTCGGTGGCAGCCTCGGCAGCTGGAGCATTTGCATCATCATCGGTCTTGTCTGGGCTGTCGATGGCAACCTTGACGGCGATCTCACGGCCCTCGATCTCCTTGGCGTTCATCTCAGCGACGGCCTTTTGTTGCATCTCCTCAGAGGCGAGAGTAACGAAACCAAATCCACGTCCCTTGCGGGGTTCGTTGCGGGCTTGAAGCTTCTTGACCATGAAGCGGGGGATTGGGCGCAGGGCGATCTTGGCGGAGGATGGCTCATAAGCAGCGAAGAGTTCCTTGAGCTAGAGAGGTATTAGATAGGAAACTCAGCAGCAGATCTTTATTAGACGTACCTTCTCCTCAGAGAGATCATATGGGAGGTTGGCAACCATGACCTTGTTCTTGGATGGGATTCCGTCAGCTGGTGGGCCGCGCTCACGTCTCTCACGGGGAACGCGTGGAGCCTTCTCAGCCTTCTCCTTGGTGTCCTTAACCTCCTTATCCTTGGTCTCGGTGTTGGTGGTCTCGGTCAAGGGAAGAACCTCGCCGGCTGGGAGCTCAGCACCCTCTTCACCTCGGGACTGGTAAATTGTCAGTTGATGTCTTGTGTCCGGAGCCTTGTAAACTTACAGCACCACGGTTACGTCCACCGCGGCCTCCACGTCCACGGCCTCGGCCACGTCCACGACCAGATTGTCTACGGCGGCCCTCTCCTCCGGAAGCACCCTCACCACCGCTGGCAGCACCCTCACCCTTCTCGGCATTTGGCTCAGGCTTGCGGGCAAGTTGAACAGAGACCTTGCGCTCAAGGATCTCCTTTCCGGAGAGCTCAGCGATGGCACGCTCAGCCTCACTTGGTGTGGAGAGATCGACGAAGGCATATCCAACTGGGCGGTCGGTACGTGGGTTCTTTGGGATAGAAGTGGATTCACTGAGAACTGTCAGCATCGGTAACAAACACGTAACCACCAAGCTCAAACGCGCTGATGATGCAACTGCTGAAGCTGAACTGAAGCTGAACTCGAGGAAAGTCTGCAGGCGCGACTTGCCACCGTGCCTGCCTGATCTGTCCAAAAGATCAAGCAGAACAAAGGGGCAAAGCTGAGGAGACAGAACAACAAGGCGAAACGCAGATTCGAGGTTTCTTACATTAGGTATCCCTTGAAGAAGGCTTGCAACTCCCCCTCGGTCGTCGCGTATGCGAGGTTACCGATATAAAGTCTGCGACCCTCTGCGGCGCTGGCCAAGACTGCATCGTTGGTAGCAGACTTGTCCTTGTCGCCAGTGGTTGTGGTATCGGCAGGCTTGTCGGAAATTGAGGTGTTGCCAAGAGCGGCAGTAACGTCGTTGACGGCGTCAGAAACTTTCTCCACGATGGTAGACATAGTGATTGAGGTTGGTGTGGGATTGACTGAAGAACTGAACTTGTGATTGAGGTGGTTGGATTGTCGACGTTCGCTGAGTGTGGATTGACTCTTGAACAAATGGGGGAGTTGAAGTAGGGTAGCTAGGTGCCCTAGAAGTCTTGTTTGGAGATTGTTTGGGGGGTTGGGAGTTTGATGAACTGTGATCGGATCTTGTTGTGATGTAGTCGAAGAAGGGAAGGGAAAGGGAGGAAGGGGAAGCTGCGCGGTGCGAAATATATCATTCCCAGCAGCCGCACCCTTTTTTGTTTAGCGAGATGGGCGAGGCCAGGAGGGGTTTAGCGGCAACGGGTCGAGGCAGGCATGATGGGGGCATTTCACCTTGGTGGGCCAGAACGACTCGACTCAATTGGTAGGAGCGGACATTGCTGGGGCATTGGGACAAGTGATAGGGATGTGATAGGAGAGTCTGAGAGGAGGCCGTGAATCGATGGGGAAGATGGGGCTTATTCAGGCAATAATGAAGCTATTTTCACTAAATATAACATTGCACCAGTAAGGAGGTATGCTGACTGATTGTGAAAGGATAAGTAGGTAGGCAGGAATGAATATTATGCCGGCTGATATTGTCGCCTAGGTGATAGAACCCGTTCTCTCCTGGTCAATATAATACACATAAACAGTTTGCCTAATTCACAGAGTTATTCTGCAGTTCTACCATGCAGCTTAACTAGGTAGTACAATTACTGCGTGCACTGTGTGCCTTTGCCCAGCTTTAAATGCAGCATCCCCCAACCGGCACCTGTCAAAGAGTCATCTACGAAATGCATCCCGTGCTGTGGAGCCTTTGGAGCCCTGGAAAGGAGGGTTAGCCTGCGACAAAATGTCTGGGACGCTAAACGATCATTGGGCCTCGCTGCACTCCAAGTCTTCCAGAAGTCTGCCATTGGAGTCACTCACCGCACAAGGCTGCATCTTCGGATTCCTGCATGTTTGTCTCTAGGCTGATACCAACAATGTTACTTGTCAGATTGTTTGTTAGTGAGGCTCAAGCAAAGACATTTACCAACTTCACCCCCATAGAGCCGGAAATCTATCCTAGCCAAGTCTTGTACCCATGTTCCACACCCAGAAGCTTCGAGTCTAGACTAGATCTCCATTGTTGCGACGAGGCTGCACTTTGGCCTCGTCGGAGATCCCTCGTTGAGATTAAGGGGGCTGTGACTTTCGTAGCAATGCACCCCTTTTCCATCATCCAGTTGATTGAGAAAGTCGAGGCTCAGAAACAACAAACAACAAAATTCAACAACAAATACAACGACTTTGTTTCCAACAATTGCATCTTAATCTTGGGATGAGGCTGTGGCTTCAATCACACCTGGGATCAAGGGCCAAAGAGCTTTAATGTTGTCCTGTTGTTGCCCGTACAAACAGGATGGACCCTGACTCTGAACAGCAGATCAGCAGGGCGATATTTCATGGTCAGTCGACGGTCTTGGTGATTCATTTCACAATTCTCGAAGCAATTTCACCGGTGCATACTGATCATTTACAAAGTTATTCAGAGTCGCAAATGAAGCTCTGCAAGGATGCTGGAGCCACAGATTTAGTGTTGGTGATGCTGTCCCGTGATCGCAAGATGATACCTGTCTAGAATTTGACTGGTTATCTTGAATGGCAATAGTTTTATGGCAATTTGTTTGTAGATAAAATGGAATTCGATAAACAAAATATGTCCGGCGAACAATCTGTCGAAACCTTCGACGCTCATCCAACCAACCAATCCTCATCCGATCCCGGCGTTCTCGCTTGCTCATCACCAAAACTTCTCGTCAATCGCCACTACGATACTATCTTTTCTTTAAAACACAACAATGAGTCAAACAATCAGCGGCCAACCTCACGATAGATTCGCACTCATACTCTATGGCTCGGAGACAGGTAACAGCCATGACGTGGCTGGGCGCCTGGGTCAAATCACAGAGAGGTTGCATTTTAAGACCATCGTAACCGAGATGGATGACTTTGCGGAAGTCGTGGAGAAGAAGATGAAGTCAGGAGAAGTGGTAAGTATTCTTTCAGTCGCTATACATCAACCCAGAATGTACGCTTATCATAGTGATAGAAGAAAATCCCAACACTCAAAGCCGATGTCTTGCGCAAGGCGTCTTTACTCGTCCTCGTGACTTCCACCACAGGGCAAGGAGAGTTCCCGAAGAACTCAAGGAGGTTATGGACGAGTCTACTGAAGAAGAACCTCTCCCCTACGTGCCTTGAAGGCTTGCACTTTACGACCTTTGGGTTGGGGGATAGCTCGTACGCAAAGTAAGACATGTTGCAGCCAATCAAAGTCATGTGACTGACATCATCAGATTCAACCGCGCAGCTCGATTGCTTCATGTACGACTTCAAGGCCTGGGCGCGAAAGAGGTGTTTCCACGAGGCGAGGCTGATGATCAGCATCAAGACGGGTAGGTTCTTTTTGGAATGAATCCATATGCTGAGGGTCGATAAGTCATTTCGAATTTGTTGGGGCTCAGCCAATTCCTCAAGCAAAGCTATTTTATTTAGACTGCTCTTATCCGGAGCTTTTACTGACGAGTCCAGGTTCGATGGAGCTTACCTTTCCTGGGCTGCTGAATTTCAAACTCATATCAAATCTACCTATCCATTACCGGAAGGAGTAGACCCCATACCCCCAGACGTGCTCCTTCCGTTCAAATGGACACACCAAATCGCAGAGGCAGAACCCCCAAATGTCCAAACAAACGAGGCATTATCCAACGACCGAGACTCTCCACGCCGCTCACCCCCTCCAGAGCCTGACAACGACATGAAGTACAACCCACCAAGAGACAGCACACCCGATGTTCCCTGCGCTCAACTCAAGGAGCCTTTCCCACCTCGAGATCTTAATGCCGATCCTATACTGGAAGACCTGCCTTTACCTCCAATTCCGGACTCTGTAATTGCATTTGTTTCATCAAACAAGCGTCTCACACCAAAAACACACTGGCAAGATGTCCGTGAGATCACATTCTCTGTCCCTGGGATCATCGACTACAAGCCTGGCGACACACTCACTATCTTCCCCCAAAACTTCCCGGATGACGTTCAAGCGTTGATAGATCTTATGGACTGGAACGATGTTGCAGATGTACCTCTCAAGTTTCAGGTCGAAGGCTGCGCTGCGTTTTTCGACAGATTTCTTGTCCCGCCTGCTCCCAAGGACTGCTGGATGATGCCCAAGTCCACCTTGCGAGATCTACTGACTGTCAATCTGGACATCACAGCTATCCCACAACGAAGTGTCCTCGAGATATTAGCACACTACACCGATGACCCGACACACAAAGAACGTTTACTCGAATTTTCGAATCCAGCCTATACCGACGAGTTCTTCGACTACGCCACACGTCCACGGCGAGGCATCCTCGAAGTTCTTCAAGATTTCCGATCCGTCAAACTCCCCTTCAACATCGTCACAACAGTATTCCCAGTCATCCGCGGCAGACAATACAGTATAGCCAGCGGAGGTATCCAAAAAGTTTCCCAGAAAGACTCCACGGATGTGCAACTTCTCGTCGCAGTCGTCAACTACAAGACCGTCTTGTCCAAAGTCCGCCGTGGTCTCTGCACTCGCTTTCTCGCCGCTCTTCCACCCGACGCAAACCTCATGGTCCGCTTCGAAAGCGAAAGCAAATTCTACGAGGAGCTCGACCTCAAGCCCAAACTACCACTCATCCTCGTCGCACCCGGTACAGGTCTCGCACCATGCCGCGCACTCATCTGGGAGCGTCGCGAGCTGGCTTTCCAAGGCATCAATTTCGGTCGTCACTACCTTTTCTTCGGCGGTCGAAACAAAGACGCCGATTATTTCTACGAGCACGAATGGAAGAACAAGAATTTCAAAGTCAATGTCTATCCAGCATTTTCCCGCGACGATCCAACAGGTAAAAAGGTCTATGTTCAAGACAGAATTCGAGAGAATGGAGATCTGATATACGAATTACTGAAGAAGGATCAGGCATTTATCTTCGTTTGCGGTAGTTCGGGGACTATGCCGAAGGCTGTTAGGGAGGCTTTCATTGATGTTCTCGAGGAGAGGCAAGCACCGGGAGAGGGCAGGGAACGTGCGGAAAAGTTTGTTGAGCAGATGGAACGAGCTGGTAGGTATAGACAAGAGACTTGGTGAACAGAATTGGATGCGGGACATCGATGTTACTGGTAGGAAGGGAAACGGTGGTATTGGAATAGAAGGATGTATATGCTTACAGCAAGAATCGTGTCTTCTTCTTGAATAAGACGTAGACCCACAGGCTTATTAGACAATCAGCACTTCCCATCTCGTCTATAGACGTACATCTTCCTCGTTTGAGATCCGCGTCCAAGACTGAGCCCTCTCCAACTCGCTCCAGATCTTGAAGTCCAGCAGTCGAATGGATGCACACTATTCTGGTCTTGTAAGGAAAAGCCATGTCCTTGGTCGAAGATGGGCCACGGTGTAGATCTGGCAGCTCGGAATTGATTGTTCCTACCTGAGATCTTGTACGTAGCAGGCGACTCGGAATTCGGTGATATGCCAATTGCACTTCAACGACAATTCGCCAGCTATTAAAGATCCTGTTCTTCAGGCTCCAAACTGACTGTCGGATATCGACAGACAAGACCGAATCTAGAATCAGAACGGTTAGGCAAGTGCAGACGAGCAAGTGTAAGAACTAACCATGACCAGAAACAATCTCCGATTAGCGGGATGAAAGGCACGGGGTGAAATGGCATTAATCATAGCACCATTCAAACGCTTCTGCCATGTGTCAAAAAGCCACAGACAAGCATCAAGCCAGCAGCAGCAGCAAGTGTCGTTCATTCAATAGTACAGTTCCAAGATTTCGTCCACCCGCACCAATACTCAGCCGTGTCGCCGACTCGTTCTATTCAAGAAGCCGTTAAAAAGCCACCCACCACCACGCTTCCAGAAAACTGCCGCGTTTGGAACTCATCCCGCCTGAAACTCGCCTTCGTCTGAACTGGCAGGTGTCAGAAACACGAGCCAGCGCCAGCCCAGCCGTGCTTCTCCCCTAGGATTGGTTGCTAGGCCTTGGTGTCTTGCGAAGCGAAGCCGCGATCCTTGACTAAGAAATTCATGCACGATTCAGGAGAGCTGTAGGCTAACGGGCCGAGGAATCGAAAACCTTCAACATCCTGACATGCTCACCTCCGAGCCGCGAGCATGAGTAGGTGGTGTGGATTCGAAGTCGTAGGGATTTAGAGTAAGCGAGCGATCTCGAATCCGGCCGGTCGTTTCATACCGCTGGAGATTTCCCTCTTATTCTGCTTGATCGACCGCCAAGCCATGATGTGCACACGACATCCATCGAAGAGAAAGAAAAGATCGAGATCTGGTGGAGCTCGTGGAAGGATGGAAAGTCAGATACCCGGTAAATCTTCTGTCTCGTCTCAACATGGACTTCTCTCCTGTCATGTTGATCCACGCACTGCGATTCCCAGTCCAGCTCTTCGAGCCTCATGATGTCCCTCTAGCTAGGTAGGTAGGTATAATAGTAATGCTAATCACGCAAGCTGAGCCGAGAAAACGCACCAGTGACGAGGCCTCACTTCAAAAACGGCAGCATCGTCCTTCCTACCTAGGACAATTTCAAGCCCAAATTCGGGGGCTATATATCCGGGGCTACAGAAGGTAGGTAATCTTGGCTTGCCGGCCTTAGTATTACAATAATCTTTAGTCCCTTCCTCTAATGTGGTGGCGTTTGAGCCCGTCGAGAAAACCCGCCCCATCAACTAGTCTGCTCGCATGGCATCCTTGTCCTCACATCCCCCACTACCCACCCATCAGGTCCATAACTTAACGTTCATCCCAGTCGTCAAAGAGTACATATGCAAGTCATCCCATCCTGCTCCCCACCGTGCCTGGTCGTCTCCCATTTTCGAAAAGTCAATAACTACGAGTCGACTCCTTCCAGAAGGGTTCGGGATTTGGATTGTATTTGTATTTTTATTTGGGTCACCGGCGCACAGGTAGCGAGCGGTTCAGGGTCGAGATGGGATACATTGATCGAGGCAATGGACCGAGTCTGGTGGCTTGTACGATAGTACCGTTTATTTTGACGTGGGCGTTCTCCTCCGTGAGGATATACGTTCGGAGGTTCGTATTGAAGATATGGAAGGTTGAGGATTGGCTTTTTCTTGCTAGTCAGGTCAGTTTACTTTCTCGAGAGTCTCTTCTGAAGATGGACTTCAGCTGATAGACTGCAGGCATGCTTCTCTGTACTGGCTATGTGCGCCTTTGTCGCTACTTTATACGGAAATGGACAACACTTGAAAACAGTTACGAGGAAAGATTTGCCGATTGTCATGAAAGTAAGAAGCCTCCTGAACTTCAACTGTACACAAGCTGATACCTTTTACCAGTACTGGTACTCGTCAGAACTTATTTACGTCGTTACGTCCCTCCTCATCCGTCTGTCAATCGGCTTCTTCCTCCTCCGAATTGTCAGCCTTAAAGCACATATCTGGACTATCCGAATTACAATGGCCACCATGATATTCGTGTCAATCATGTACTTCGGATTCATGGTCTTCCAGTGCAAGCCGATTTCCTATTTCTGGTATCGTTTCACCGACGGGACAGGGAAATGCTTTTCACCAAAACTTATCGCCGACCTCACGATCGTCTTCTCCGTCTTTGTGGCAGCTACTGATCTTACATTCGGAATCTTGCCCCTCTTCGTAATCTGGGATCTTAAGATGAACCGCAAGACGAAGTGCATCGTGGGCGGACTGTTGACGTTGGGCATCCTGTAAGCTCACTCCCAACACCAATTTCTAAGACGCTATCCATGACAGAACTAACAAAACCGCAGCGCCGGCCTCTCCGTCATAATCCGCATAATCTACATCAACAACCTCAGCAATCCAGAAGAAGACTTCACATTCCTCACCTTCAAAGTAGCAATCTGGTCCATAATCGAGCCCGCCATCGGCATAATCTGCATGGCCATAACCACCTACCGACCCCTCTTCAAGTCCCTCGCGGATAAGATATCACAAGCGTCTCGTTCGCATACCACGACGAATCCCCGCAACAACACCGTCATCACTAACACGAATCACAATCCGAAACCGAAAACGAAGAATAGGAATAAGAGCAAGAAATCTTCGCACAATACTTCGACCAATCCACTGCACTCGAGAAGCAGGAGTAAGAATGGATATACGACGAGTGAGAGTGCGGAGAATTTGCATACGTTCGAGGATGTGATGGAGATGGAGGGGATGCAGAGACAGCCGAGTGTGACGGGCGGGAGGGGAAAAGATAAGAAGGGAAGGGAGAGGGATGATAGCTGGGATGAGGATTCTATTATGAAGGATGGGATTATGATGAGTACGACTGTGGAGATACATCGGTCGCCGAAGGGGGATGGGGATATGGTTTGATGGGTTCGAATGCTCGTCTGGTTCGTTTTGTTTTGTTTATACCCAAATGTTAATTGTTATTGTTTCAAGGCTTTCTTACTCAGATGATCGTTTGTGTTGTTTGTGGACATTGGCTGTTGGTGGCATCTCGCTGCCACGACGGCTCCGCTCCTGATGTGGTTTCTACCGGCCCGCAACGTCCTCTCCCGGCGTGTCTATCTCTCTCACACACCGAATTCTCTGCTCCAGGGGCCGTTGCGCTGATTTGTTTCCAGCCATTGCTATCCAGAAGACACAAGAGACAGTAGCCGTTCCAGATCCTAAGCGATGATTGGATGGTGCTGGAGCGCCCTTCTCATGCAGGTCGGCGGATGTGATTCAGCTTGGCTCTCAGCCTCCACAGGACACGACGGTACTGGAGCCGGGCGCAAACGTGCAGTGCAACATTGGATAAGACGCAGCCTCTTCTTCATCTTCATTCGAACGCTGTCATCGATCCATCTTCTGAGTCTCTTTCAGCAATTAGCTAGCTCAATCTATATCGATTCAAAGCAAAACCCCCATTGCTCCTCAAATACAACCATGACTTCCTCAGCTGACGCCAACCAACACGTCGCGACCCCCAGCGCAGGCGATAGCGATTTCCAATATCCTCCAATCGATCCACAGACAGAGATACGAATCCTCGAGCTTTCTCCACCAGACATCAGTGATTTCATAAGCCTAAACTCCAGAGGTGGTGGGCCTAGAAAATCAAAGCTGCGAGGGAAATTCATTATCAGGAAACTTGCCGAGAAGCCAAGATACGAAGCACTTTCCTACGCTTGGGGCGAGCCCGTCTTTGATGACAAAATTGAGTTCCCAGAGGGTGTGTTGCCGATAACGTCACATCTAGGCTCGGCTTTGCGACATTTGAGAAATTTGACTTGCAGCCGACGGCTGTGGATCGATGCGATATGTGTCAATCAGTGTCGTCACGAGACAGAAAAAGGATCCCAAGTCTCTCTTATGGCGGGCATTTACCGAAACACTGAAGAGTGCTTGGTCTGGCTTGGAACAAGCTCTCTCATCACCGACGTTTCCATCGATCTACTAGCTCAACTGGCCAGAACCTCTTCGAATCATGGTTTTCGTCTAGAGATCATTGCCCAAACCTTTACCAGGCCAGGTCGACTGCCGAATGACCTAGTCGCTGCTTTAGACAAGCTAGCTCAGACAACAGCAGGAAAGCTGTCGCAACTAACTATGAATGAGCACTTATCGTGCTTTTTCGGACAGAGTTGGTTCCAGCGGCTGTGGATCGTTCAAGAAATGGCTCTCCCACTTAAACTTACCCTGCAAAATGGGAAGAAAAAGCTCGACGGTCTTGAGTTTCTGCTGGGAACTCTGGTACTAAATCACCTGAGCAAACAAGATTCTTATTTTCGGCAAATCGATCCGTCAAATTTACGGACAGCAGCGAATCTGTGCCTTGTGCGACTCGTGACTCAAAACATACAAGACCCGTTTCTGGAGCCAGGCATACTAGAGCTTGTTGCGAAGAATTCTGAAAGAATCTGTAGCGAACCAAAGGACCGCATATATGCACTCCTTGGAATACAAAGCAGCAGGGATATCATACAGATCACGCCGAAATACAGTGCGCCAGACGAACACGCGTTTCGCCAGTTCGCACTTGATCATCTCCTAGGCGGTGATCTAAGGTGCCTCTGTTATGCTGGGATAGTAAGGCATACTTGCAAGGAACGTGCTTTGCCAACCTGGGTTCCGGATTGGACATGTAACGATACTCGGATTCGTGTTAGGATCGGTCATTCATTCGGTATTTCGTATGAAGCATGCCGGAATATCAAGGAAGACATTATTTTCGACGAGAAAGATTCTGCTGTAATCCGGATCAGGGGGGTAATGCTCGATGTTGTCAATATGAATGTATCGGGTGAGCCAGAATCAGAAGATGGAATAGGACATCACCTACGAAACCATGCAGATGCACGTCAGAGATTTGCGACAATACTTAGATGGAGCGATCTATGCAATGTCAATCATCAGAGCACAGAGTATTACACTGGAGAGGAAATTCAATCTGTAGTTGCTCGCACGTTGGTCTTGAACGATCACTCCCACGTCACTTCCAGGATAATCAACATGGATTCACGTCCCGGAGCTGGAGACGGAATAATTCGGTGGATGGGACGCTTGGTATGCATCAAAAGGCATATTTCTCCCTGCAATATGTCACAGTGTGCCAAGCTTCCTGACCAAGACGATGTGACGCAGGTTCTCGAATTGGTCGAAGGAGTTGGCGATGGGCGAAGCCTTTTCACCACTAAATCTGGCTACATAGGGCTTGGACCAGTTTCACTGGAGCTTGGAGATGCAATCGTCTTCTTTCATGGCGCCGAGACGCCTTTTCTTCTTCGCAAAATTTGTCTAGATGAGGGAAAAGGCAACGCATCCAGCTGTACCGTGGGTGATGGGAGCGGGTCGGCCGAGCGTTGGCAATTGGTTGGAGACTGTTATCTGCATGGATTTATGAATAACGAGATCTTGAGACCAGAATACAAGGGCAAGGATAGATTGTTTTGGCTTGTTTAGGGACGGCAAAGGCGGGCACGAAAGCAAGCTGGACGAGTGGAGTGTCGCGATAAGAGATGCTGGTGGACTAAGCGAGTACGCCATTACTTTCACATCACGGTGAATCGTGATACATTCAAAGGGCTCATCTCCTCAGAAATCATCGAGACACCATGTCAGCTCAGATGAAAGAAGTACAGGCCTAACCTTCATTCCAAGGTCATTTTCTTGTTCTTGACCCGCTTCTTTCGACGAGGTCGTGCACAAAGCTCAACATTAGTGAACGGTCATACCAAGGTACGTGAGCCAACCTTGGGTGAAGTCTGAAGTCTCAGCCTTCAAATACTTATCAAGATCGCTTTTTGAAGTGTAAAGCCAAGCCTTGCTCCTCGCTAATTTCTGCAGTGGTCAGCAGCTTGCTTGATCCCACTTACGAGACCAGATCTGCAGTGATTTAAGTTCGCATGCTGCCTGCTTACCTGTCCACATAGTTATTTGCCAGCTCACCGCCCTATCCGGGACTTCAACATTCGTCGAAAATCAGCGAGATATGTGTTTGTACACTTCCCAATGGCAAGCTTCTTCCTGTCTAGGTACTGGCTCCCCTTGCGACTGAAGGTGAGGCTGGCGAGAACTCAAATTATCTGCAGACATAAAGAGCACTGAGTAATGGTTCCCTAGATCAACCGATTTTGATAAAGTCTAACTCAAGAGAACTATGTTGTCGTCAATAATTCAGCGGAGTGGGGTCAGGCCAGTGGAATTGGTAGTGGACATCCTTGGAGAAGTGGGGCATGATAGCAGAGCCTCCCATTCTTGCAACGACCAAAGTGCATCTTCGGATTGTCAAGATTCACAAGATAAGGTATAAGTAGAAAGAAAGGTCCTCAATTTTCGGGACTTTCATTCTTCTGATCGTGCTCTGCTTTCGACTCATTGCAGCTATGTTTTCTGCAGCTGTCGAACTCGGGTGGGTAGCGTTCGTCCTTGCGAACCTCGTCACTGCTGGGAATTACAAAGCTGGAAGTACTGTTGTGGTCAATGATGTTTACTACTATGTACCCAGCGCCCCAGTCTCGAGTCTAGGAGTTGGGCCAAACCAGCTTAAGGCTGCTACGAGTCCTGGGGAAGATCTGATTCCGTTGACAGTGATGAGAACAAATCTCAGCAATTTCGATGCAACCATGCTTCGACAGGAAGTTGATAAGTACAGCGCTACGGACGATGTATTCAATTCTGGATTCCTGCAAGGCAAGTCGTTACTCATTCCAAACTCTGGGAATGGTCAACTGACTCTCACAAAGCAATCTATCTTGCCTCAGAAACTTCGACATACCTCAACACTTCTCTCACTGCTGGCCTGACTTCCTTTGGCAATAAACTATTCATGACTTCTTCGTCCAATTTCCTGTCTGCTTCAGCAATCAACTGCTCGGAGAGAATTATGATAGGTCCATACTTTCTTCACGCGTACACTGGGGATGTTTACCAGGCATGGAGACTGTACTCGGACTATGAGGCAGCTTTTACGGAGGGGACAATCGCCCAAGCTGATGGGAACTTTAGCACTTTATCGGCCTCGATTGCGGTATGTGTTTGGAAGTTTGAAGAATCTCGAGACTGACGATCTAGCAGGGCGTCCAATCACCAACGATCGGGGTTCCATCTCGCTTGTACTACACTAAGACGAAGTCTCAACCACTGGCAGGTGTAAGCATAGCACCTCGTTCTCGGAAACTCAGATATGAACGGTATTTAATGACTGAAAACAGGTCCGACTTGGAGTCAAAGATATATACGACATCGCTGGCACCAAACGTGGCTGTGGGAACAGAGCCTACTACGATCTCTACCCAGAGCGCAACACCACCGCTCCAGCAGTTCAGA
The DNA here is from genome assembly GCA_026120085.1 of Cadophora luteo-olivacea. Classification (NCBI taxonomy): domain Eukaryota; kingdom Fungi; phylum Ascomycota; class Leotiomycetes; order Helotiales; family Ploettnerulaceae; genus Cadophora; species Cadophora luteo-olivacea. The sequence goes on from JALRMC010000091.1 coordinate 89,719, forward strand.
AGCTCATTGATGCCGGCGCCATCATTGTCGGCAAGATGAAAACTTCTCAATTCGCCAATGGTGAGACTGCAACTGCTGATTGGGTCGACTATCACTCGTCATTCAACGCACGCGGAGATGGATACTCCGACCCTTCTTCATCGTCCTCCGGACCTGGTGCCGGAATTGGTGCTTACGAATGGTTGGACCTGGCACTTGGAAGTGACACTGGCGGAAGTGTCAGAAATCCCGCGCAAGTCAATGGAGCATACGGTAACAGACCAACTCATGGGCTTGTGACTCTAGACAATGTGGTACGTCAATTGTATGCGATCCTTTGGAGAAAGCACTGACGTGCTACAGATGCCTCTTTCTCCTCTGATGGACACACCAGGATTCTTGACTCGCGATGCAGCACTCTGGAAGACTGCCGGAGAGGTCCTATACTCCGGTAATCTGACAGGATTTTCATCCTTCCCCAAGACCATCTACACCAGCGGCTTCCCAGTAAAGGCAAGCAACGAAGCCGAAGGAGTTCTTCTCGACTTCCTCGCCAAGCTAGAAATGTTTCTAAACACTACCGAGCCTACCTCAGAGCTAGACTACGACTCGATGTGGACAGCTTCAGAACAAGCAGTCGTCGAGAATACTACCACTCTCACAGAACTTCTGCAATATACATACGGAACACTAATCTCCAAACAACAATATAACGTCTTCGGGATCCCCTTTATCTCAGACTACCAAGCTGCATATAATGGCCGCACTCCATTCCTGGATCCAAGTCCTCTCGTGCGCTGGAACTGGGCACGTTACAACCTTACTGAGCAAGATCTGGAGAGAGGTATCCATAACAAGACTGTTTTCACAAACTGGTGGAACAGTGAAGTGATAAGAAACGTGCCGGGCAGTTGCTCAGACAGTCTGCTACTGTATCCGGGAACGCTGGCTACGCCGAATTACAGAAACATCTACAGAGATCCACCAGGACTTCCACTTTGGTGGGGAATTTCTAGCATTGGTCCGATTGCTGGAGTTCCGGATGTGGTGTTTCCACGTAAGTGCATCCTGCCCCCACCCAGAATGGTGAGTTTGGGGGCAAAGAATTAACATGCAATTTAGTCGGACAAGCTTCTTACAATTCGACGATAACCATGCATGAAGAGGTCTTGCCGGTGGCAGTAGACATCATTGCTGCCCCAGGTTGTGATGCCATGCTGTTCGAGCTAGCTGAGCAACTCCAGAAAGCGGGGATCATCAATGCTCCCAAAGCAGGAAGCAGGATGTACAGACGGTAGAGCTTTCGAAAGATGTTTGTCTCGTTCAACCGTCCCGTGGAATGAGAGGTTTAGCATTGGGAATTGTGTAAAGACGGTTGTGATAAGACTGATCACCCAGGGAGGTAATGGACAGCTTAAGCGAGAGTAATTATGGAGACATAAATAGAGACATTGCTGAGTGGAGGACAATACATATTTCCTAGCGTTGGAACACATCCGACGAGGATCAACGATTCGAGATTAACATAGAATCAGCATTCAGTTAAAAGCCTTTCAGTATTGGAGACACCCTGACCAGAACGAAATTGTAGATGACCTGGTCGGCCCAGGATAACATAATCCCAAAGGATCAATGTTTGCCACCCAGCACCTGCACGACCGATGGCCTCTCCACATCTTGACCAAGCTGAATGTTCATACTGATACCTCCCAAGGGACCTGAACCTCTTCCCAGCACTGCACTTCTCAGTCCTCTCTTCAAACCATCCCACCCCACCTCCCACAACCCTGCATCAACTTCTCTTCCTCCAACTTCTCTGACACCCTGCATCATCCACTCAACCTTTGTTCTTGGGATCCACATTCCCTTTGGTATCCTCATCATCAAAGCTGCCCAGAGTAGTACAACACCCATGGTAGCGACGTAAAGCAAAATTAACGCCAAGGCCACGACTGACAGCTGTACGCTAGGGACCTCGACACTGAGTCTTCTGGTAACAACTTGCTTATACTGCGTGTCTTTGCTGATCATATACGCTTGGTAAAACCGAAAAAGATCCTCTCCGGATGGAAGATAAATCGGCTCTCCATTGAAAGACTGTTCAGCAATTCCAGCTTGGTAGAAAGATGCGAAAGCTGATATAGTCGTGTCGGCGTCTATGGTCCAAGGGAAAGCAATGTGTTGTACAACATCGAAATCCAGGTCGTCATTTGTGCGATTCTGTGCTCGTTGGATGTCGCAATTTGCCATAGTGTAAGTTGAAGATTCGATCGGGCCAGTGCCAAAGTTTGTAACTGTTTGATCTTCGGATCTTGGGACGTTATGAAGATGGACAGCACTGAGGACGAGGTGGAGAGGTTGATAATTTCGAAGCAGGCCTGTGTTCTCATCGATTGCCAGCTCGGGATCTGTCTCTGCCAAAAGGAATATGATTACGTCTTTGTTGACGTCTGTGCCCTCGTACGCCCCTCCCCAGTCCATCCAAATGTTATACCCTGACTCCAAAGTCTCGGGCGGAAAGATAGTTTCAATGGCTGGGAGTTCGTCGAAAAGATACCCGGAAGAGTTTCCTGTTGCTTCGAGAGTGATTGGAGTCTGAGGTGTCCACGTACAAGAGGCCGCCCAGCTTGAGTTCCACTCTTCGCTCTCATACTGCCACTCCACTCTATTATCAGGCTGGAAGTCCAGAAGTTGGTCCATCGGAAAGTTGGCAGAATTGAGTCTTTCGATAGTTTGATTCCATCGCACGAATGCGCCGCCCATACTGCTATGGTTCGTTGTCGCCAGCCAGCCTTGCACGTCCTGTTTCTGGATCTCAATGCCCCGTCGAGTAGAGTACCGAGCGATGGGACCCGAAATGATGACCGTGATACTCAATGCGACTATGGCTCCAGCTTGAATCAGTATCGACAGAATTCTTCTGACTCCCATACTGAAGCTGATGACGAAGAGAGCGTCTATTGCGTCGCCGATACCGCTCATCGAGAGAAGCGAAAGCAGGGGAACCCGCGAGGTACGAGCTGCCTGGGCAGCACCATATTTCCAAGAGGCATATGAGATGATCCAGAGACCGATCGCGAGGAGAACGTTGATCAAGAAGGCCAGTACGGCTCGAACGTTGCCGAGCTCCCAGCTTGTTGAGAGGGTGAGCCACAAGGAGGGAGACATGGTTCACCCGACGACAGGATGTATGTTGGCCGGTAGATCAGAGATATTGGGAAAAGTTTTGATAGCTAGGCAAATATTTTATTGTGGTCTTGAATTAAGTCTCAGCTTGGGAGAGAGGGTTTGGAGCACGAGGCTTTATTTCTTTTCCTGCCCCGCCATCAGCTGAGAGGGCGTCGATGCAGCCGGCAGTCTCGTGGGGGCTCTGTATATTGCCAACTTCACCTATTAAAGAAGACGGAACGGCATGTAGACTCTTATCCACTCATCTATTTCAACACAGCACCCACAGAAAGTTCTCATCGCAGCCTCGAATTCCTATTTGGGTCAACTTGCATGAGCCACTGTGACCGCACTGGGTGACTTTTATAAAGGTTCATGGTCCACGGGTATCTGGGTCCTTGGCAATTCAGCCGCGTGGAGGCGATGCTACTCCAAAAGAACGACGGCTGAGATTTCGAATTCGATTGGTCGGCGCTGTGTGATAGTCAAGTGTTGGGGTGTGGTTGGACGCCTGAAAGGCGGCACTAGAACTTAGCGAATGAAAACATTTCATGGACCAGCTCGCAAAACAGAAGCTGGCTGAACTCGAAACGGTGTCTCGTGGCTCTCCAAGGCTGACAGGCTTACAAATAAATACCAAAGCTTGCAGCTCAAGAACAGAATAGCCGTGTATCTTGGGGAATACAGATCATCATTTGAAGTTCTACGGTAACAAGTTTAGCACTGCCAATTTTCCTCCCAGGCCCAGCTCCCTGATTATATCGTCATGGTCAATGAGCTGTACCGACACAGCAACTTCCGGAGCTCTCAGAAAGATGCCAACAACTTCCACTATCATCTTTTTGATCTTCCGAATACAGGAACCTGTTCCCATGAACTCGCGTTGTCGACTAGTCCATGAACTCGAACAACCCATCTTCAAGCTCAACTGGTGGGGTTTTCTCCTTGATAGCCTTACCCAAAAAGCTGTGACGTACTCCGTTCCAATTGACATCACCGAGATCGATCCTGCCCTCTTTCTTCGCATTTTCTGGAATCAAAGCGTCTAGGATGGCAGTCCCATTTGCGCCCCAATGGTAATCATGCACAACTGCTTCGCACGCGTAAGCGTGTATATCTGCACTCAACTGTCCATATAATAGCTTCCCGAACTTTCTGATGTCATCCTTCTGGATATTGGGACGATCAACTAGTTTATGTAGTGGATGAGGATCTGAACCTGATGATAACGAGTTCTTGCGCTTCTCCGCCTCCGCCCAAGCTTGGCTCCAGAAGGTTTTCCGGTGCTGGGTGATGCTTATATCTGGGTTTCGTGGACCGGGTAGATTCTCGAGGATGTGACGAAAGGTGAGACAGGTTATGATACGTTGTTGAGAAAGATACTGGCGATGCAATTTGTCGTATTGTCTTCTGAGCTCTGACTCGTTGTACGCGAAGTGAGTTTGGATGGCTTGAATGTTTTTGACCAGATCGCTGAATCTAGCTCCAGGGATACCAATATCGTAGCAGAGACCTTGGATAGCACCGCATAGAGTCTCCCATATTCGATCTTTGTGGGCTCTGTAGAAACATTCGTTGAGAACGGCGAGTTCGTCTTCGCAGCTGGCTTTCAGATCGGGTTCGACTGTTTCATTACCATCAGCCGGCTTCATGCCATTGTAGTCGGACTGCTTGTCCCAAGGTCGACCGCTGGAAGCTTTCCAGAATAGCTGAGTAATTATCTTGGCAAAGGTGGAGTTGATGATGTCCAACAAGACTCCTGTTTTTACCTTCCAAGATTGCCGAAGATCATCCTCGCGAAAAGTTCCCAGCATCAGCGGAACCACCCATTCGAAATCACCTGCTACTTCGCGATATGTTTCGGGTGCCTTACAAGTGCGACAGGCTTTCAAGAAAGGGAACAGGTGGAGCTTGAAGTTCAGCTCAGCCGCTCTAGAATCCCTGTCAATGGAGCAGGACCAGTCATCATAGGAAGGAAGTCTTGGATGACGAAGTCCGTAGTAGTGCTCAGGGCTAGTCTTTTTTGGATCTTCCGTTTCGATTGACTTTTGAGGAGCATCGGCAGCTGCTGTAATTGAAACATCAGCTAGTACCTCATCGAGATTGACGGAATCCTGAGCTGCAACAATGGCCAATGGATCTGTGGAATCAATTGTGTCTGTCATTGTAGTTGGGGGAAAGGAAATGTTATCTTGATACGTCAGTGGGTAAATAAAGAGCGAACTCTTATACGCCATAGATGAGACATGTTCGTGATCATCGAATCACAGCCAAGTCAGCGCGACGTAGAGCATGGCCCGGTCATCTCAGATTAGTCAGATCGGAATCTGAGACTGAATATCATGGTTATAGATGCAACCTGGATACAAACAACAGATAGAGAAATCTGCTCACGATGACTGCTGACTAGTATGGCTGTATCTATACAACGCACAGCAATCACAAACAAGTGAGTAATTGGCGTGCCACGGCATTGACAAATGGGGTGATTCGTCTATTCATTTTTTCGAACACCCACAGCCTAAAGAAGATAATCGTCCGTCTTTCACTGGTTGGGTAGCAGAGAGCCACGGTGATGAGGTGTGTGCAGCCAACTGCATGAGATCCAGAGGCTTCACTTTCCGGATCAGACATATATTGAACCTCGAATTCAACACTGTTTCATAAAGCTCCTGTTTCCTCCGTTTTTTTGGCTCCATGTTTCGCCTTCCGTATCTCCTTTGCCGTCAATTTCACCACAGCAGGTGCTTAACAACATCTTTCTCCGAGTCCCCGGTGGGGGGGGGGGGGGGGGGGGGGGGGGGGGGGGGGGGGGGGGGGG
>JALRMC010000092.1:0-95254 GCA_026120085.1 Cadophora luteo-olivacea
CTAACCCTAACCCTAACCCTAACCCTAACCCTAACCCTAACCCTAACCCTAACCCTAACCCTAACCCTAACCCTAACCCTAACCCTAACCCTAACCCTTCCAAAACTTTAAGATACCTACAACTGTCGATGTGATAAGTAGAGACTGGAACTAAAGCGACCGAATAGATAAAGCCTCAGGATCACAGTGTCCACGACAACACGCGGATAAAGCTAGGAGACTTATTGAACACCTAGGATGTAATGATACTGAACACCTTGATGGCTAGCGGGAACGCTACCTAAAGGTAATACAATACTCTTTCTTCCGAAAGGTAGGAGGTAAAAAAGAGGGAAGATCACGGTTAGACCGCATATAGATACGGGCAGACTGGCTCTTAAGGACAAGAAACTGGAGGATCGAAAACACCGGACTTCCAACAGATCATCACGCAGCGTGTGTGAGTATTCATAACATGGATAGAGCAGTGGAACGTGGACCTGGGCGAGGGAGACTACAACCTCTCTTAATGAAAATTGAGAAAGTAAGGGAATCCTGTGCTGAGGGCCTCGAAGTTCTACCTGGTTCTGACTCTGTGACTGAATGGTCCGAATACAAGAAACAGGTAGCTGAGGTGCTGAAACAGTACTCCCGACGGGCGAAAGCCTCAACTTCAGATCGAGGAAGCAAGCTTTGAAAAAGAAGTGGGTAATTGTCGTACAAATCCTTAACAAGACTGGTGAGCTCTGGATCGGAGTTTGCAAACCCATTTTGCATCGGCACTTGAAGGGTCATGTTGAAACTCTCCTTCTACAGAAGAGCCTTCTCGACACGAGTGTGGTTAGAAGTGTATACTTGAGTTTTGAAATGGCTAATCACGTTAGTAAAAGAAAACAAAGCAGTGGAATAACTCACCGATGCTTATCTTCTCTAATGAGTGTTCCCACATTTGCAGAGAGACCATATTCGTCTATTAATCGAGCGTAATACAAACCTGTGTGAACGTTTAGACGCTTCATGTTAAGTCGATAAGCAGCACCTTTCTTCTCAGCAGATGCAACTAGAGCCGGGGTAGGTTACATCGGAGGACCCATCGTTCCTAAAAGACCAGAAGCTGGAGTTTGAGAACGACTGCGATTTCCTACAACAGATCCTCGTCTTGGGTTGCTTTGAAAGCCTCCTGCAGCGTCAAGGCAGAGTAGTTAGAAGCCACAACGAGCATTGTTAACAATGCTTTGTAAGTTCTTCTTATCTTCTCTCGACTCAATTTAATCTGAAACAAGAAGACTTGTACTTTTCGTAAATGAAACATACGAGGAGATGATAAATCCAACAAGGTCGTCTGTATGTTTTCTAGCAGCTTTAAGAAAATGTGGTTGAATCTGATTCTCTTAAAGCCACGATCTTAACAAAACAGGAATGATCACACACGAACAAGCGTGATCAAACAAGCTGTAACTCTTCAAGTGGTGCAAAGGAGACTAGAGACGAGTGGGCCCATCCTTTGAAAAATGGGAATTGTGTTAGAGTTCGTGTATATGACTTGGCTCCATTTGTTGTGCAGATGCCTTGAAGTAGTATTTCGTGAATCAGCTTTCCGATTGCGTTGTATTCCGAGTGAGCAGGATCACCAGGTCGAGTAAGAATCAGACCCAAAGCCGGTGAGATAGTAGTCAAAGGAGAGTCCATATCCATACCCCACTTCGTAGCATATGTTGATCGAGCAACCTTAATTGAACGGCTTTCATTTCCTGATGTTTGTTAGCAGACGCATCAAACTCAGAAAATAAATCAACTCACCTCGCGTATAGCAACAATTTGATTGTGGAATCTACCCTAAGCAATAGTATCGAAGTCCAAGTCACCACGATTGTCTTCGTTGATATAACCCAGATAGGCGCGTTGGGTCTTCACGCCAGAATTCTCCTGTTGTTGTGGCATATCCCCAAGGTAGCACAGTGTGAAGACACATATCTTGGTCATAGTACCCTTGATGTTCACCGTGACTCACCTATCGAGGTGTTTGAATTGCTTCATTACGTCAACGACATCTTCGAAATTGCTGCTATACGGACCCAATGTAATCAGAAATACGTTTGCTCGCCGGGTTCGATCTTTCGAATTCATAGCAGCCGGAATCTGATAAAATCCTATCCAAGAAAGTAAGCAAACATTCAAACCTGCCTCTAGGATAAGAACTTACCCATGAGAGATCTATATGAAATACGATAAAGGCCAAAGCCATCGATGAACGTCTGCACTGGCACAGAAACACAAACATTACCGCGCTTAACATCCCACTCCTCCGCGAATATCTCTCTTCCAAACTCTTGAAGTTCAAGCTCTGCACGGATTGGGTCTATGTGACAAAGAGGAGTAACTTTTAGCTGGCCAGATGTTAGAGCTGAGCAACAGTATGTTTACGAATAACTTACCGATGCACGATCACAAGAGCTGATCATTCTTCGTATATAGGGTCCTGATCCAGCAGTGCTCTTTTCTGTGGCGGTATAAAACTTCTTCGCGTCATCTTCGCCAAAGACCCAAAGACATAATCCAGCTCCACAGGAACAGAAGCGATTCCCATGATCTGCGACTCTGCCAGAAACAATTAATGATCAGGAGCCATAGATAAAACAAGTTCTCAATTATTAACAAGAGGATTAAGAACTACCCCCATGTTTGCGAGGTCTATATTAAAGAAAGCTTTTCTAACTTCCAAGACCACTTGTCTACGCACAGCTGTAGCTGGAGTCATGTCTCGGCCAACGCTGTAGACCCGACCTTTGTGAACAGAAGAGCCTTGTCTAATAGAGCAGACTATGCAGCCTTCATCGTGGCAAATGAAAGCAATAAAATCGGTGGAAAAGATAAGGTCGCCTTCGCCTGCTTCAAAATGAGCGTATTCTCCAGAAGTAGTGCGTACAGACGTAGCCCAGCAACGAGAGTGGTACAACTCGGATGGGGAATCGTGGTACTCTGCAAGCCCGGAGTGCATACTCTTCGTGATATCTGAGGACATAATCGCAGAGTACAGCTCGGTGGGATCCATGAAGTATAAGTCTTCACTAGGGATGTCATCGTTTTGTACAGCGGCCTTTCGAGTCGCGGCCTCTGTGGCAAGCTTTTCCGAGATCAGAGGAATCTCTTTCTCGCGAAGTCTTAATAGCGGAAGTTCTTTCTCGATATGTCGCTTAAGAGTGCTCAAATTAAGAGGAAGGTTTTGCAATGTGTTATCTGTTGACGTGGAAAGAAGTTGCACAAGTGTAGCATAATCCTTCCGAGACATTTCTGTGTTTGCTGCAAACACACATAAGCCAAACTTCAACTTCGACATGTTTGGATCGTGAGAATAGCGATGTTCAACGAGCTCTGAAGTGTCGGTCGGGTCAAAAATGGCTTGAGGGATAGAAGCACGGCGAGAGATAGCTTCATCGACCGGTGATGTTACTGCACTAGATGGAGTCGCTACAGCATCTTCGTCTTCTGTCTCTCTGAAGTCAAACTTAATCGAGGGCAAGACATCATCAGAGGTTTCTTCAAGGTCGTCTCCAGGTTGTTGGTACTGGTCTTCACATTGGATTTCTTGAAGATTCAAATCGAGAGGCAGTTCTGCATTGTTATCTCCAGAGCCTTCCATCAACTGTCGCATCAGTCGGTTTACAGGCTAAGAGAAACAACGTTAGCAAAGCTGTAAATCTCTAAGCTGGTTGGAAACGTTGCATCATCTCTCGTGTTCAACTCGGGGAGGTTTCCAAAATACGTTAGGAACATGCGCCAATTGATCGTCTGCATTAGACTTGCTCAGACCATCGATCTCTTATATCAGATTTCTAGTAAGGACTGGAATTTTCATTTCGGTCCGCTTTTGAACATGGGGATTCTCAAGTAGGAAACTTGATTGCATTTGAAATCTCAAAACTACATCGGGAATACTCTTCAGATCAAGAGACAAGATCGAGGAACCTTTGAAGTTTCAAAAGTACACCAAGCATCACACTTCAAGCACTTGCATTGAACGTTCTCTTGAAATCGAGAGACTACATTTGAAATCAAAGGATAACATCGAGGAAATCAAACTTACTAAGTCTTCTGTATCTCCAAATCGATTCGACTCATCGATATCAACATCGTTCTCAGCTTGACTTTCATCGTCTATCACTATACCATCATCGCCGAGATCATCGTGGTATCGTTGGAAATCATTAGGTTGTTAATCTTCTTCATCGCTAGAGTTGTCGTCTTCGCAACGTCGCTTTTCTGGAATATGTGGTGTTTTCACTTGGTTGTTCATCTCCAGTATCAGCTCCAGCAGCTCCAGCTCCAGCAGCTGTTGTAGAACTGGTGGTAGGACCGAGAATTCCAACCAACATCCCTAGCCTATCTATTACTCCCTCAGCTCGTCGGCTTGCTCTCATGGGTTTGGCAATTCTTGGAGATTTTAGTGTATCTCAAGCGGGAGCTCTTATTCTGCATACGCGAGACTGCATCAGCCAGGCGTAATACTTCCAAAAACAGAGGTCCCCGTGCCGATAAGATTCCCATTCTGGACCACCCTCTTGAACATTGCGTGCTCAGCATCATGACAATGTAGGCCCCTAGACACATATTCCCCACAAAGATCGAAGTCCCCTTACCCACAGACATTGCAATGGAAGTGAGCGTCGGTCGTATACGTTCCACAGAATAACGCAAAGTGATTCAGTGATGAAAAGTCATTGCTCCTTCCTCGATCATTCTCCATATTAGTGGCGATCTCATTCTCCTCCTCGGGCTGGACAGGTGGGAACACTTTAAGTAGCCTCGAAGCTGGCACTCGATCTCGAGGATCAGGAGAACGGCAAAAGTCGACGATTTGTCAGAAGTACGCGGGTGCGGACTTGTCTCCTAGTGGTAATGTAATTGGATTGACATGTTCACTTTCGTAAGAGTATCTTGGCTGGAATTTGCATCCTATCCGACTGTCCACCAGTTGGGCTCATGTTCTCCGACCAGCTAGACCAAAACACCTAGCTGGAACAGATCCAGTCGGGATCCTCTCAGCAGAGGATTTATGGAAGTATCCGAGCCTCAACTCTGGTGGCAGGTATTGTTTCCTATCGAAGTTAAAGCGTGCTGCTGTTTGCTAGAGTACCAGTATCGTATTGTTGTTTTCGTCCATACAAACACACGCTCCTTGTGTCAGGCTACCTACAACCAGTCCCTGAGCGTGTATATCTGCAACACCTTCACCAATCTGCCTCGCCTATTTCTGCCGTCGAGCCCGCGGGATTAGGGCATCCTATCGCTTCTTCATTTCCATCAAGTGACACAACGGTCCCTTTTTCGCATACTCGTAAATATAGCTCTTAACCTGATGTCTCGTACCATCTAGCACCACGCCCACAAAATCAAGCACCCTCTTAGATTCCCGAACACAATAAAGCGCCTGCAGCTCATTATAGAAAATCTCGACGCTATCATCATACGGCTTTCCTGGTGTCGAGAACGGCTTCTTTTTCTCCAGGCATTCTGTGCCTTCAACTCTAACAAGGAATGGCGAGGAGAGCATGTGATGAAGAACCACAACTTCCCTCCCTAGAAATTGCGGACAGCCGAGATCCTCGATACTGCATACGAAGTCTTTAGGTCAAGTAGTAGGTCTCTCCCTTGCTCATCTTCGGTAATGGTAGCCTCGTCACGGTTGAAGGTGATATAGCTGTTTACATGGGCTTCCAAGTGGACAGAAACGCTTGTAACAGTATCGTAGAACTAGATCGTAGGTAGAAAACTCTCGAATTCATAATACAAGGGAGCAGGTAAGTGCTTCGGTGTCGAATCAAGGCCTTGCGTACCGAGTACTTGTGTGATTTCCCGTTGCCTGGGGTTGTTTTTGATGTGCATAGAGATCGTAACTCGACACCACTTCCGTGGGGTTTGCGCATAGAGAAGGAAGTACTTGTTCATTTTCGTCGCGCTGGGCTCATTGAATGCCAGCACGGAAAGGACTGCGATCCGGGTACTGTAGAATCCCTCTACGGTGTAGACTTCTGGGAAGAACGTAGAAGAACATTCGAAGAAACTGTCGGGTCCCCGGGAGATCACTGCCGAGAGACAGGAGTAGAACGTGCTCATCGTTTCTATGGAAAGATCTGAAGCGTATTCTCCTAGACTATCAATTATAGTCGTTGGGGGTGTGACGATTGGAGCCGAAGGACCACTAGATGCAGGAGTTCCTCCATGTTCTGATTTTGCTTGCTGTTCCTCTTCTGCTGCATCATTGGGAAAAATCTCACTCCCGTGGACAGAGCCCAGTCTACAGTTGGATATCTCGGCCGTGATAGCTCCCAGAAGCTCGTTGCCTTGTAGGATTATCTCTTTCTGGATTTCAGCCCAAAGTTCTTGCATGAGTTGATGACGAAGCCGCTCAAACTCCCTTTCGAGAAAGAGAGGTGAACGTAGTTTCAGAATATCATTCAAGTGTTATTTACATTAAGAACCGAGATATATATCCCTGCCAGCATCCATCGCCTAGTATGAGTCTGCGCAAGTGTACGAAGATGCCAGTCGTGAATCCGCCTGTGCATTCAGCTTCGCAACGAGGGGGTATGGGCAAAGCGGCTGGGAATTGTTTGTGGCACGTTCGAAAGTCGGGAGCGTAGCAGGTGCATCGCCCGTTTCCACCCAGGAAACCAAGGATGCAAGAGGGTCGGTAGGGAAATAACCTTTGCCTCCGCTGATGCCGCCCGTGAGTGTGACTGTGATACCGGCAGGGCTGCAATGCCCAAGGCCGGGCCCGAGAAAGAGTCTGTAGAAGTCGTCCGCGCCTGGTACGAGGGTGTTGACACTGTTCCAGTAATCAATTGAGCCGTCTGCAGGGATGAGTTGATCCTGAGTTCCGTGCCTGTAGTAATGATGGCATTAGATTCAGTTCTTACGAGAAGTATGGAATGCGGTTGCGCGTAAGATTACTTCTGAAAGACATCCCCTAGATCTTCGAAGGTTCACCTGACACCAAGTCTCCTGGGTGGGAATAAGAATGGGAATCTTAACGTACCAGGTGATCATCTTGCCTCCAGCCTTCTTAAACGCGCTCAAATCAGCATCGCCCGTTCCAATGATAGAATCGTACTCCTGGGTACTCTGATGGAAAAGAGTCTCGAACCCCTCATATGTTAAATTCTGGATGTCGACCGTGGGATTTTTCAAGACAAAGTATTTAAGCCACTGGTCGGCAAGCGAGAAAGGATTCGGACCTCTGGTGCCAGATGCATCCACAGTGGTATTGGCCACGGACTTGAGGTCGGTCCCCTTGTTGAATGGGTACCAGAGAAACGAGCCATTGGCCCTGAAGGTGCCCTGCCAAATCTTTGCAACAACATTGGCGCCCTGAGCACTTAGTGTGGTGTTGATGCCGTTACAATCGAACGGTTGTCCAACGACATCATGGGGATCGAAATTGCATAGCTCTGGAGCTGCAATAATGCCGTCTTTGACATTATCCAATTCATCGCATGCTTTTGTCGCGGCTGAGGTGAACGCATCGAGCTCACAGTTCTCAGGGTAATAGCCTTCTTCATTCATAATGACAGTGGGAAAGAAATTGCCGGGAAGGAACTTGGTCCAGTACGCTGCAGGAGCTTCTGCAAGAATGCCGTCATAGTTCTCGGGATATCTTTGAGCGGACATCAAACCTTGTCTTCCTCCAGTAGAGCAGCCATGCCAGTAGGAGTATGATGGTAGCCTGCCATAGAAGTTCTTGATAACTTGCTTGCCGATCTTCGGTAGATCATCAAGAGCTCTGGAGGCGAAGTCGACAAGGAGCGGGAAGTCCACATTTCCAGGACTCTCGAGTGCCCAGAGGCTTGGATCGCCAGTGACGCTGTCGTGTCCTGTGTTCGTGATAGCCACTGCGTAGCCTTTTGAAATGCCGACAGGACCGGAAGACGAAAAGTCGCCCCCTACAAAGCCCCCTCCACCTAGTGCTAAGAACCGTCCGTTCCAGCCGTCAAGGGGCAGGCGCATTTGAATCTATAAATTGTTAGGAAGAAATTCTCAGCAAGACGCGCGAAGAAAGCCTAGATATCTAAGAGCGTTCACGAAAGCCGGACAGCCATTGAGACTACTTCTGGCCTCGCAACCTCGTTGCTAGACTATCTCATCACAGGGTAAAGATAGAGAGACTCTGTATAACATGTTAGCCATCACTCTTAAAAAGACTGGACGGTTTTCTTACTGCCAGAATGGTATCATTGTATCCGGGATGGGTGTAGGTAATGTTGGCTGAGCAATAGCTGACGGTGAGGAATCCAAATGGGATCACGTTGAGTTCCGTGGAATTGTATTTGGGAGCAGCGGTGACAGACAATATTTCCGCACCAAACAGTTCTATCGATTTGAGTGAAGCTCCATCGCAGGACAGTGATGAGGAATTTCCCGGCGATGTAGGCGATGTTGGCGATGTAGGCGATGTTGGCGATGTAGGCGATGTTGGCGATGTTGGCGATGTGCTACAATTCCCAGAGGTAGCTCTAGCACAAGCTTGTTGCAGCAACAGGAACAGTGATATACAGGAGAGGAGATACGAGGCCATGTTGAGAGTGAATTGCAGCGAGAAAGCGACCTTGGATAACTCATGATCAGGAATCCGGCGCCATGTTTTATAGATGCAGGATCGACGTCCAATTCAGATTCAGATTTCACATTCATATCAACTTGCACCAACGCAAGGGAAAGTACCGCACAGCCGTGCCGGATGACAAATAGTCAGTGATAGTGTAGCTAGCCGGTGGCTGGGGACGGTTCGCGGGGTGGTTTGACCGTGAATTCGACGCCAGACCAACGGTTGCGGTGATAATTTGAGAGAAATTAGATAGAGTCATGCTGCCTGCTGCATGCTGCATACACGAAGGCTTGTGTTGAAGATCATTTCGTGGCCCTCCCCACGGGGATGCATGACCTCCCCACAAAGATTTCACGAAGTATCACCAACTCATTTAGGAGCCCAATGATACTGTATCATTACCGGGGACACTGGAGCTCGCCAAGCGAACAAAGAAAGCCGTCCACTCTTCCGAGTCTCCACTTTCCAAGTTCCCGGAAGCTAAGACTTGTCCGGAGAAGCTTCCCTGTTCTCCTTTGTGACTTTTCTGGTTTTCCTGTTTTGTATTTGGAATCAAGAATCGTCGACGCAAGCTTGTTATTGCCGATACCGTGGCAAGCTTTGTGGCACGGGAGCACTCTTGAATTTTTTGACTGCATCAACGAAATAACAGATGACTTGTAGGCTATCATACATGTAGTTGATAACCACGTAAACAACTGGTCTGTTCGCACTACTAGCTATCTTTGTAAACTACAGATTGTACCACTATCCTCATATTCCTCAATTCCACAGCTACCATGTTTCAATCCCTACTTCAAGCTTGCAATCTGTGTAATCCGATAGGCCAGAGAGGAACAACATCAACAATTCAACAGATAACTTGTTAGCGTAAAAAGGGTAAGCTTGTCTACTTCTCATCGTTGTGTAGGATCTATGTGAAGTCATGCACCCAATCGGATTTCATCGTCGCATTCGGCCCGGTTGTACACAAATGCCTCCGAAACTAACATGTACATTTACCCTCGTTGAATGGAATCTATGTACTCCCGATCCATTGATTAAATCTGTCAGTCTAGGCTTGTGAATCCGACCTCAACCGGCACCGCCGCCCCTTCGCACTCCGGAATACGTGCCAAATGTGGAAGTTCCCAACCTACTTACAAAACACATGTCCAGAGGAAATGTCTTTGAACCGCAAGAGGACCGGGAAGACACCCACCCAATCCGGTTATTACTACCGAGTGCCTGCTCAGAGAGCTCAGAAGCTTTGTATAGGAGGGGAATCTGACGAGCTCATTCATTCGTGGTTTATTATCTGTCGATCTCGAAGTCAGGCTATTGAAGGCGGGTTCTTACATGTGCACGACCTGAATTTTCAGCTTCACCTTCGGCCCGTGCGCCTGTTTACTGTACAAGAATAAGGATCTCTGATGAATTCCTACATCAATGATCTCCAACCATCTATATCCTCTTTGGGAACGTCTTGTTATGTCGAACGACTACGTGACCAGCGATGCGTCAATTTGAATAACAGGGAGCTGATAGTTATGACCCTGCAATAGACAAAGCGCGGCGCTAGATGGGCAGTGTTTGAATTAATTGGCATCGTACTGTGGTAATCAGGAGGAATAAGTGCATCCTACTGATGATTTGTTATCGAGGCCACTGTTGGAAATGACATTGGAGATCTGATGAGTATTATTACGGAAATGTGAGTGTCAAACAATGAACCAGAACACGACGAGATTAGGGATAAAAATCGAGATGAGATGATTGAGGAAAGGATTTGGAGATGCGTCAAGAGAACGAGGCAGCAGTACGAATCACAAGATTTGAAGGAAAGAAAAGGAACGAATTTCGCTAACGATAATTGATTACACGAAGCTACTGAATTGCTATCGAGCGATGACAAAGATTTGATAGGTCAGTACCTAAATTATGCACATTCAACAATTTGATAATGATCACAAGATCAAGAATAGCTCCTGGTTTGAGGTGACAAACGATACGCAGACATATTTCTGAAGCGAGGTTCGCTTCCATTGCAGCAAAATGTACCATCCTCCTCAAGGTCGTCTTGCCTAGAAGTGATAGACAAAGTACGGGTTCTTGAGATCGGTAATGTCTTGGAACGCAAGCTCGACTTGGGTAGACTCAGGTGGTGCATCTCTCAAGAATTGCGCCTTCTTGGCATTTTCCCGCTTATAGTAGAACCTGTTGGGTACAGATGAGTACAATTCATTTTGACGTCGGAAGAAGGGGGAAAATAGGTATAAAACTATACGTACCAGAGAAGCAGAAGACATAGCTCAGCAACACAGATAAGGCCGAGAACAGTGCTGATTCCTGTGGGGTATCCGTGATGTTCTTCTTGGCCCTTGAATGCAAAGGGGCTTCCGATAGCGCCAGCGTAAGCAGCAGAGGACACGATAGCGTTGAAAGTGATTTTCTTGGTGAAACCGGCGACGTTAGACGTCAAAAGACCAAGGACTTGGATGTAAGAACCATAAAAGGTGACACTCTAGAATTGCGCGATAGATTTTAGTCCAATGCAAATACAATACTTGTTTGTAAACGCAACTTAAAAAAAAGTAAATGAAAACAAAACATAGTCCCTTTGAGGGGCGGGGGCTAAGAAAGTGAGCTTCTTACAAGATACAACCCGGCCAGGATACCATAACGATTGTCGCGTGTAAGCTTCCACATAAGCGCATTTCCTGCGATTGTTGGGAGGAAGAATAGCATGGCGAGAATGATACGGTGGTTGGGATAATGTCGTGCGATAGTTCTACACACGTTGCGATTTCTAGTCAGAGCTGTTCGAATATCTGGGGCCACAGCTGGTTCTGGATTCAAAATACATACCCTGACAAGAGCATACAGACAATGATGATCCCAGATGTCGGCATCAACATTTTCAAGGCCTGAAATGTTGGCCACCCGAAGCCACTCAGAAGCAAACCAGAGAAACTAATAATAAAGGGTCAGCTCGTGAAACAAACAGTACGATCCTATGGGATATGGTCTGCATCCGTTCGCTTCGAGGGGAAATATACATACGTTCCAAAGGCTTGGTTCGCGAAAGAAACCGAAAAGAGAATAATCACAATGAGATAGAGTTGCGGATCCTTAAGAGTCTCCCACACTTGCTCCACTTTGAACTTTGGGGCCTGAATTCCAGTATTGTTGCTTTGGAGACGTTGGATAGCGATCTGGCGTTCTCGATCGTTGAGAAACTTGGCCTTCATGGGGGAATCAGGGAAAAAGAGCAGGAAAATAACTGCGAACACCAGTGAAAATGATCCGACGAAGACATAGATCCATCTCCATGGTGAAGCCGCATATTGTCCACGAATATGAACGACTCCGTAGTCGAATGCTTGGCCAAAGAGGGAACCGACGGGTGCTCCAGCGAACCACATCGCGATGCGTAGAGGCTGCTCACTGCTTTTCCACCTGAAATCATCGTCAACAACATGACTTTAACTGAATGACTTGATGGAATACATACCACATGGGGGTAATGAGGAGATTCACTGGTGTTCCGACAACCTGAAATCCATAGAAGAATCTGGCGAGATGACTTGGTTAGCCACTATCACGACTTAGGACTCACAGCCGAGTGCGTGGGACTAACCTGACTACCATAGTAGACGCAAAATTCTTCACTACAACCATCATCAAGGCAAAGAATCCCGAGTAGGCGACAATCGCTCCTGCTACCTTGCCCAGAGGAAGGTGTTGGATGATTGCTAACAGCGGATATTGGGACTAGCGACTAGTCAGTAACAACTTACATAATTGCTGAGCGTCGGGAAAGAATACATACTATGACAGACCCAAAGGCCGGGATAGACGCACACCACGAGAACTTGTTTGTTGAAGTCACCAGTGGATCGATGGAAACAATGGTGAAGAGATTCAGGTCTTTGATCATGCCGAAAAGAGCGGCTAGACCAAAGGCCTGACTGTCCAGGTATTCAAAGACGCCGGTGAAAAACAGCTGCGATATCTGGTTAATTCTATGCTCCCGTCAAACGACATTACGATGATAGGCAACTGACCAGAGGAAGGATTCTCAAATCGATTTTCCTCAGAACTCTCTTCTCTTCCTCCTCGGTCCACGTGATCTGCTCCATTCCCTGCATGTATTTCCCAGCCTCGTCCGCATCGTTGGGCAACTTCAGCGCTTCTCCATCTCCACTCGGAGCATTAACTGAGGTGACATGCTCGGATTCCTGCTTACTCATTGTGAAAGAGAAATGAATCTGTCCGTGAAGTTGGTTGAATAGAGACAAAAAGGCAGACAGCCAAACTTGAGACGATTGATTCTTGCTTGGTCTTTTCAAAAACGAGGAGAACAGGGCTAGGACGTTGCAGGACTTGTAGATCTCCAACGCGGGGCGTGTAGTGCTTATTTCTTACATCTCTCCCCTACTGTCTCGCCCCCGTAACCTCGGGCAGCGCATCCCGAGACCTTCAGACCAGACTGTTTCTGTCTATGATGTCTGGAGTGCAGGTGGCACTGCACCGGAGGGCTGTACAACCGGGCCGTTAGCGCAGACACTACCGGCCCGACGAGGACCAAATGCGGTAGAGGCCCATGAGAAACGGCCAAGGCGGACCGCTTGAGGCAGATGGCCTGAGATCAGGTGCGAATTTGTTGGGCGAAGGCATGTCAGAACACATATGCGGGGCTTAATTGAGGGGGATGAGGGTAAAATCAAAGAATAATCAAGAATTGAGAGATCAAGTGTAAGTGAGTGAGGGAAAAAAGCCGGGTCGCTGAACTAGTGAAGTGACCCGAGTGGCGGGGGCGGTGACCTATCCGCCCAGAATCAACTGGACCCTGGCTTCCTGAGTGAGGGATCGTAAAGAGTTGACTTTTTATGACGCTCATTGTTTATTCTCACGTAGATTACCACCCCTCAAGTCATCAATCCAGGCGAACATTATTGTCGGTAGAAACGAGCTGCAGATCATGGAGAAGATTAGTTTGGCAGATATCACGCGTCTATTGTCAGGAAAGGATCTGTGAGTAGACGTATTCTAAACAGAATTTTACCGCAAGGTAGATAAGTGCTGATGGATCCGAATTTGCAGATGGCATATACCAGGTTTGCCAGAGCATGGAATTCCTTCAGTCCGTGTGAGTGATGTCTTGTCCAATGTTATCCCCTTGTAGTCCTCCCTTCGATTGGAGATGATGTAATTGGACGAAGAGGTTATGATAACGCACAGCTATATATCCAGGACTAAGGCGCGTTTACTGATGTGTTTGTGTGCCCTCTAGGTTTCCGACGGGCCCAATGGAATCAGAGGGTAAGATAGCCCTCGAACGATCCAAATGTTCAATCCTGGTTGGGTCTTATTTGAAGCCGACATTTCTATATATAGCATCAAAACCTTCAATGGAAGTAAAGCACCTTGTTTTCCTTGTGCCGTAGGCGTGGCCTCCACATGGGATGTTGGCCTTCTTCGGGAGATCGGTCAGGAGATGGGCAGACAGGCGAAAACCAAGGGAGTCCAGTATGTCCTGAGAGCATTGCTTGTAGTACTTTTCACCTCATTAACGGTACCACTGCAGTCTCGTTCTTGCACCCACAGTCAATATACATAGGTCGCCCCTGGGAGGCAGGAACTTCGAGACGTTCTCCGAAGATCCCTTCCTTTCTGGGCATCTGGCTGCAAATTTGGTCAATGGCATCCAGGAACAAGGTGTGGGAGCGACAGTCAAGCATTTCGTCTGCAATGACGTGGAGACGAAACGGACCAAAGTGAATGTTGTTATCCAAGAGAGGTAGGAAACCCAATACAAGATGCATCATCCTAATCTGTATTCTTCTGACTACGTTTCAAGGCCCCTCCGAGAAATTTACCTCAAACCATTCCAAATAGTCGTTCGAGATAGCAAGCCATGGGCTGTTATGGCATCATATAACAAAGTCAATGGGCAGCATGTCAGTGAGAGTCGAGGCTTGTTGGATGGAGTCATCAGGAAAGAATGGGGCTGGGATGGGGTTATCATGTGAGCATCTTGTTCTTTCGTTAAACATCTGCTCTGGAGATATATGCTCACGAGGGAACAGGTCGGACTGGTGGGGAACATACTCGACTGTGGAGGCATTGAACGCAACTCTCGACCTGGAGATGCCTGGCGCTACTTTATGGAGGGGACCCGATCGAATAATGAGGGCACTGGAAACAGGGAAGCTGGACTCTAAAGTGGTCTACAACGCAGCGGCACGTATCTTAGCCCTCGTTGAAAAAGTGAAGAAGTCTGGCACGCCTGAAAATGCGATCGAAGGGGAGGACAACTCCGAGAGATACCGCGAACTCAACAGGAGAGCAGCTGGAGCCTCCATTGTGTTGTTGAAGAATGAGAAGAACCTTTTGCCATTGGTCGCCCCCAGAAAGATTGCTGTCATAGGTCCAAATGCGACGAAGGATGTATCGACTGGAGGCGGTTCGGCAAGTGTGAATGCCTACTATTTCATCTCCGCTCTGGACGGCATTCGAGCAGGGGTGGAAAGGGCATTCCCAGAATCGGAGGTACATTTTGCTCAGGGCTGCTACTCCGATGAGCTGCTTCCTCTACTGCAAACAAGAACAGTTGCTGGGACGAGTGGCCTTGATATCAAGTTCTTTTCTGGCCTAGGCGATCTTGACAGCGACAAATCGCCAAAGCCGGTAGCCGAGATCACCAGCGAAAGCTCCAAGATGATGTTCTTTGATAGCGTCCCGAACGTGGCACTCCCCAATACCTGCGCTGTTTGCTCAGGGTCCTTTGCACCTTCTGCAGGGGGTGAGTATGAGTTCGGAATCACCACAACGGGCCGAGCAAAACTCTTCGTAAACGATGAGCTAGTCGTGGACGACTGGACACAACAGAAGAAATCTCGACACTTTTTCGGTAAGTATTAGGTAGTTTTGTAGATCGGAGGACAGAAGACGAACGAGGAAACGATGTGAGCAGGAATCATGATGCTAATATTGTACAGGTTTGGGCACTACCGAGGTTCGCGCAACAATGACATTGAAGGCTGATACGGAATACCGCATCTCGATACAGTACAGCTGTATCAGCTCCTTTCCTGATCGCAAGCCCGGCGACATTGGAGCTGGCATCCTTCGAATTGGCGCGCGTCTTAAAGTTGAAAACTCCAACTTGATAGCCGACGCAGTCCGGCTCGTAAACGAGACAGACATTGTCGTGTTATGTCTCGGGACAGACGGGGAGAAGGAGACAGAGGGATTTGATAGAGCGGACATGAGGTACACAGATCCAAGTAAATGCATGTCTCATCATCAGCGTACTGACGGAAACCTGATAGTCTACCACCCGAACAAAATGCCCTTGCATTCGCTATTCTTGAGGCAAACCCTCATGCCATTATCGTCAACTTCTCAGGAAGTCCAGTCGAGATGCCCTGGGCTTCCAAAACGTCTACCATATTGCAATCGTGGTTTCTAGGCAGCGAGCTCGGGAATGGCCTCGCAGACATCCTGCTCGGCACAGTGAACCCAAGCGGCAAACTGCCCATCTCATTCCCAGTCAGCCTGAAGCATAACCCGTCGTATGGCAACTTTCCCGGTGAGAACGACAATATCTGTTATGCCGAGGGGCTTCTGGTCGGTTACCGTCACTACACAACAAGGGAGATCCCAACGCTCTTTTGTTTCGGTCATGGCCTCTCCTATACCACTTTTACGTATAGTGACCTGACGCTACCAAGCCCGACTTCCTTATCTACTGGAGGCAGGATTGAGGTCACCTTATCGGTCACGAACTCCGGAGAGCGCGCAGGCGACGCGGTAGTTCAGCTGTACATCTCAGCCCCCACCAAGGAAGCCTTCCGTCCTCTGCGTGAGCTGCAGGGATTCACGAAATTGGCTGCTCTCGAGCCTGGGGAGAGTCGACAGGCCAAGCTGAGCCTGGGATGCGAAAATTTCAGCCGTTGGGATGACGGGAAAGGCCGATGGGTGGTGGACAAAGGTACCTACCGCGTCTCAATTGGACAGTCGAGTGAGGATATGTTACTCGACGGGGAGGTCATCATCGAGGAGGCGATTGAATGTTGAGATACGTAGAAGGCAGACAAGGCTACCTAGACATAGAACGATGATCCTTTCGTACTCGCTGCTCTCCTAGTTTTAGAATAAGTTATAAATCTTTCAGTGCTTAGGCATACGGAACTTTTCATGTATATTTGTCGAATGAAATGTGATTTTGACGACAATTGATTCAGCACGTAAAATATGTGGGTGGATGGATGAATGGCTTCCAGATAGCCTGAAGACTGGCTTTGACGTATCAGCGCTACTCAACTCACCCACAACCTACTGACCCAAGGCTCACCGTGACGATTCCGTGATGCTCTTCCACCAGGTGTTCAAAGATAAGTCATGTGAAGAATTTACTTCTTCTAATCGATTTATAGTGTTTTTCCCTCAGTATTTCCACCGTGTGCTTCATGGTACTATTTCAAAAGTTCGCTGCTGGGACGATCGACGAGGTGAAAATATGGAGGATCATCGGGATTGCCAAGGATAGAGCTGAGGGACCTGGGTAGACCTAATGATGTTCCCGAGATAGCGAGGGAAGCGTTCTAGACTTCGGATTTGCTGGCTATCTTTTCGGTATAATGGATTGGATTGACTGAGACATGATGTTTCACAAGAAGTGTTTTTCGAAGTTCAAAAAAGGTACAGAGAGACGTCTCTAACGTCAAGTCTCCGGAAAAGTCTCTGAATTTTGTCAATGCCATGGGGAGATATTTCACTTGCGCAAATTCATTACGAAAGAAAGGAAAGGTCAACCTCGAGCAGCAGCAGCAGCATACTTTTTGATTCGATTCCCAGGATTCGTAGATCCAAAAACTTATAAAAGAAGATCTTGACGCTTATGACTACACTGGCTCTCTTGCGAACGAAGTCTACAAAGCCAACGAGCACTGTAGCCTTATGTCTCGCACACTCGCGCCAACGAATAGATGGATGTCACCCTCTGCGAGCTTCCAGTTCTGAGCGACAACGTCCCAGTCACTCAGGTCTCTTCTGTTCAGATTGAGAGTGACCGTCTCACTCTGGCCAGGTGCGAGGACAATCTTCTCGAAGCCCCTGAGCCACTTGACGTTATCCATCCGCTCCAGGTAGAGCTGAATGACCTCCGCGCCCGCGACCTTCCCGGTGTTCTCCACCTGCACCGTGACTTCGACCAAGTCGGCCCAGAGGTCGACGTGGCCGCCCTGCTGGATCACTCCGCTTGGATAGGCTGCGTTGTATGCTTCAGGAGCGCTTTTCTTGATCTGCATGTTTGAATACTGGAATGTGGTGTAGGACAAGCCGAAGCCGAACTCATACTGGGGGGTGATATTCTTCTTCTGAAAGGCGAGGTAGTCGATGTAGACTCCTTCGGTGAAGTTGCTCTGTGGGAAGTCCGTGAACGGTGGCTCTGGTTGAGAGGGATGGAGAAGGTGTCCGTAGTCGGTCTGCTTGCGAGCCACCGTGTATGGGAGTTTGCCGCTGAAGTTCTCGTCACCGTAGAGGAGGGAGACGAGAGCACGACCGGAGTCCTGGCCGGGAAGATGAGCGTAGATGATCGCCGTGATGTTGGGATGATCGACAAACTTATCAACGATACGGATACCTGCGTTGTGAATGATGACCATGGTGTTGGCGCACTTACTCGCGACATTATTGATCAATGTGTCTGAGTATTCGTCATCGATACTAGGTCGATCAAATGCTTCACTAGCATAGGCATTGATGAATACCAAGCATGCGTCTGCTACAACGACGATGTTGGGGTTTTGGCTGTCAAAGTCCCAGAAGAGAGCGGTGTCGTCGGTGTAGGCTCGCTGGCTGAGTGCATCGAAAGGGCTAGAGATGTATCCCGGTGTTACTGCACCAGAGCCACTGCCGCTGATGATAGTCCCGCCCCGAGCAATGTTGGGAACTGGGCCTGAATAATTGCTCAGGAAAAAGTCCCGGATTTGACTCGAGTTAATAGACGATCCTCCCACAATCCATCCAAGCGGTCCTCCCGTCGGGTTGAATGTGTCTGGGGCTTTGGCATCATAGCCGAAAATGTTGAGTAACTTAGGTTTCTTCAGAGGTAACGCGTTCTGAACATTTTTCACCAATACATGGCCTTCAACTGCACCTGCAAACAGTGTAGATTTTGCTTTAGGATCTCTTGCGTCGACGATCGGATGTGGTTCCAAGATCTTGTCCGCGATTCCAAATCCGGGGGACGTGGTGAAATTCTGGTCGTGGCTGGCATAATACCAAGCTCCTAAAATGCTTAGACAGATTCAGTGTTACGCTCTCTACTATTTTCGTAAGCCAAGCACTAACCGAGTAGCCATGTCATCGAGGCGCTCAGCAGCAATAGAGCCATTGTTAACTGCTGCCACGAGACTGGCATTCCAGAACGGCGAGTCGGGCATGGCCATGTCAAGTCCAGCTAAAGCGCTGGCGACTCCTGAGACTAAATTCGAAGATAGTCCGTCAGTAAAGGGCAATACATGGGATTGACGGGGGGTTTCTCACGTTGTCCACCCCAGTCCGAGACGACGAAGCCCTGAAACCCCAGTTCAGTCTTCAACAAGCCATTCAAGGTCTTGCTATTAGCACAAGCATTGGAGTTGTTGACTCGATTATAACTAGACGTGTATTAGCATGTGGGCAAATTGATACCATCGCAAAATCAGACATCTTACCTGCACATGACGCTTCCGGTACCGGCCTTGACAGCATCTTGAAAGGGCCTGGTGGGGTTAGTTTCCTAAATCAAAACTACTATGGTCCTATGACTGACCAGAGATACAGCTCGTGCATTGTCTTGTCATCTATGTTTGACGACACAGCATACCGCTTGGTCTCCTGCTCATTTGCGATATAGTGCTTGATACTAGTTATCACTCCGACATCTGAACCACCAAGAATGGTCTCTGAACCCAGAACACCGGTAAGATATGGGTCTGCAGCAAAGCCTTCCCAATTTCTACCTCCTTCTACTACACGGCCTATAGGCCCGACGACTGATTTATGAGTTAGCCAAATCAATGTCGCTGGCCCCGGACTGCCAAATCAAGCTCACCTGGCCCCAAGGCAATATTGGCTCCCTTCGCTCTAAATTCCTGGAACATGAACACGGCTCTCTCCCTAGCTAACCGCTTATTCCAACTAGAAGTAGGCGAGTCAGTTTCAGACACCAAGGCGACCAAGAACGTGGGCTTCTCACCTGGCTCCAACACTAATTCCAGATGCATAGCCGTTTACAAAGTCGGAGTCTCGAACACCATCTCCGGCGTCCTGTAGGCAAAGTCCGGGGAAGCCAAGGCGCGGGACACCGGGAATGTTACCAGAGCATCCATTGGTCGTGGTCACGATCCCAAAGGTGAGGCTAGCCTGGCACATCAAATTAGTCCTCCCGTTACACATCTACCCTTCTTGTCAGAGCGAAAATACACACCTTTTCCTCGGCGGTCATTTGGGCGACCATTTGTTTTGCATTTCGATATGCTGACGCCCAGTCACCGGTTCCCTCCCCGATAGCTATGAAATATATCAGCGATTAATGTTCCCTGACCACCAGTCTGGTTTGGGGGGATTTTCCCCTTCTCTTTCTCGAGGACTTACGAGATGGGTACACAGGAGGACTGTGTCCATAGAAATGGGAGTCCAACGTTATCTCCTGTCCAAAGACAAGCGTAGCCAACGCCACGCCCAGAACAGCCCTCATTCTTTCGACTTGCTGGAATCGAGGAGAAGGTCTCATAGAACACTAGATGAAGGAAAGTCTATCAAATAATCATTTGAAACTCAAAAGTATTACTTCTCTCGATCGTAAGTGCCAGGAAGCTTGTGTGGGAGTAGCGGGCCTTTATCACGAGTCTCTTGGTACAGTGCCGACAATGCAGATCGATGTTGTATTAGATTTCTCCATCTTTCGACTTCCCCCACCTCGGCCTTGGGGATATCTTCAGCCGGCAGTCGGTTGAAAGAAGGCGACAGGGACAAGACTCGGCTTCTCATCTTTTGCGAAGGTGACAGGGGTTGCAAGGTTGACACGAGCAGGAAAAGCATGATCCAAGTTGACGTTAGAATTGAGTTGGTCCAATCGAAAGGATTGCCGAAAAAAGGCCCGAAATCGAAAAGTATTTGTCAAAGTGGGCAAAGCCTCTGGATCGACAAGCCGGTAAGGGGTGGCACAGTTAGACCGAAAGTGATTCCCGGCTACGGCTCTGCAGGTCCAAATGGGACAGAGTAGCGGCAGACTACTGCAGACTACGGCTTCCAGACTTCTTTTCTATCTCGCGACTGACAGCTCCACTGATGATGGAGGAATTACGTTATGTTTATTTCCACATTGAAGTATTTCCAAACCCCTGTTTGGACTTTGTAAGGAAGAACTTCTGATAATCGGACGGTAGAGGACGTCACAATCGGACGTTACATTGCCGCAGCCCGGACGACGACTGCTTTAGCTTCATTGTTCACAGGGATATGCGATGATATTAAAGCTGATATATGTTAGGACAGAACCGAGGAAATGCATGTGATGCGAGGTAAGTTACGGTATGTTTACAGCGCGAGTCTTTGTTTACACATTGCCCCCTATGAAGCTGTTGAAGATATCCATAAAGTTATCAGCTCCACCATCCAACAGACGCTGTAATTGCTCGGATGGGTCTGCGATGTCGTAGGCAGCAATGGGAAGGTACATGTCTGGTGCAAGGAAGTTTTGAGCCTCCAAAGTAGGGATAGATTTCTCCGTCGTCGAGCCCTTCTCGAGCAAGCCCTCACTGATAGAATCTGAAACACTCTGCTCGGGAGATTTGTAGCCATAATCAACCGTCTGTCGCACCTTGGAAGATAAAGCTTCGCATACACCCTTTAAAGCCCGTCCGTATATCGCAGGTCGTAAATCGTCTTTCGCTCCAAAAGACAAGAGAAGGGTGGCAATGCCATCGACATCAGCGAGTAACGAATCCCTGCTTATGACACCGTGCTCGGGGATATCCGTCGCAATTTTGAGATCTCCCAATATAGATGCGCCAACGAATGCAAGCATGATGAAAGCGACATCGCATATGTATCGTAAACGATCTTGTATAACGGGTGAAACCGTGGATATGAAACGCAGTATGCACGACCCCGCAGCTAGCTTAGCCATCCGGAGTGCAGTTGTGTCAGAACCATAATCTGAGCTGAGAACCAATCTGCATAGCGCAAATCTTGTATAAAGGTAGTGAAAATGGAGTTGTCGGCCTTCGGCTGGGTATGTTAGCGTCATGGGCTTTCAAGACCGAAACATACTGGGTCTGTACCTGTCTCCTCATCAAAAGCTTTCCATTTCGCGAGCCACTGGTCTAGTTCATGATCAACTTTTTGGGGAGTGCACTGAGGCGTTGAAGAAATGTGTTCCCACAAGAGGCACAAATCAGCCTCACCAACCAAAGACTTGAGCCGACGGCATGCGTATTTCGTGTCCACGTAGTCTCGTGCTTTTAAAACTGACTCTGAAGAACGTATGGTGCAAACACACCCGTACAGAGTGGCACAGCTGAGAGGAGAGAAAAGATTAGACATTGTCTCGCCCTTGATTGGTTCTTTGAAGCTGGAAATAGACTCACTGGTGACTCATGGTGTACATCCATAACCATGTCAGATGCCAGAATGGATCCTCCTCAGCTCTCATCTCAAAATTGGGAACGCGTTTCATGACTGCATATCCCTCCATAATAGACTTTACTGTGAGCATGTCGACCCTCCAGGATGGTGGATCCGCGATGCCATCTCGCGACCCAGCTTCAGAATAGGCGTATAAGATAACAAGCCCCAAGAGAGTCTCCTTGACTACAGTTTTTGAAGCCGGATTAGCTTCAAAGAGTACACTCTGAAGCAGTTCGCGAAGTATAGGGCCTGTTCGAGCACGCAAAGGTCCGGAACCAGGTAGGTATCTGGCGATGGTATGAATTACAGCGAGCTGAAAGAGTGGTCCTGCAGGGAGAACTGAGAAATCAGTCTCGAACAAGGGTGGGATAAAGGGAGCAATTCGCTCTCCAAAGAGAATAAACATGGCTTTTGCTTCGGTCACTGGTATGCCCGCTCTTGCAAGATAGTCGGGAGTGAAATCGCCTGGCGCAGGCAGCCTTGATCTTTCAACGTGTTCCGGGGTGCTGTGCGATTGTGCGTATGACTCCTCAAGATTCCGAACTGCATCATATGGTGGCAGATGCCTGGAAGATACTGAGGTACAAGACTGCCCATCGCCATCGTCAGACTTTTCTGGCTCAGGAGGCGACAGGCGCACTCGTTTGTTGGGTTTGTTCGGGGTACGCTCTGTCGTAGCCCGAGGGACGTTCAGAGGAGGGAATGGGCGTGTCGGTGGAACTGTGGATGAGGCGCGCGCAGGTACCGGTACGCCCACGTTGACCACGTTGGGTGGGACGAAGGTGAAGCCATGATTTTCCTGGTATTGTGAAAGGTTATTGTTGTTGTTGTACTGACCACGAGCTGCATCTCCCCTCGCTGGCTCGAAATTGCAATAAGCACCTAAGTGGCGGCAACGATCGCATGGAGGGTTTGGTCCTCCAAGACATTTCATCTATTGAGCGACGAAGTCATCTTCTGCGTGATTTAGGTTTACCACGGCGGTGAGGGAGGGGGGGTTGGGGGAAGTTGGGGGGTTTGGGGATTTGAGGGTTTGGGGGGTGGAGGAGGAGGGAGAGGGAGGGAAGGGATGTTCTCTGACCGACCGACGTACCTTTTGCTGGCGACATCTCGTGCAGGCCTGCTGGGCCCTTTTTGGCTGTCTATCTGTCTGCTGCATTGTGATGAAGTGTTAGGGACCGATAGTCTGGGTTCAAGACAACATAGCGCAGGCCAGGGCAAGGCAACGGAAAGACGTCGCAGGCGGGGAAGAGAAATGTCGTGTGTATTAAAAAAGTAAAAGGCACAGTGAGTGAGCGTGCTGGGGACAGGCAGGGACAGGCATGGACAGCACTAAACTGCTGCTACCTAACGTAGGTAAGGTAACACTGCCCTGAAGGCGAAAAGCGGGGTGCGGGGCTCACGGGCGCGGGGGGCGCGGGGAGACACCTTTCCAGGTTCTTTCCAGGTTCTTTCCAGGTTCTTTCCAGGTTTGCTTCCCGAGGTCATTCTTTGCTTCATCCTTTGCTTTCCTGAGATCCTGTCGCCGTCATCTCGCTGAAAGGTGGACCGAGACGAGACGGCACGACTGGGCTTGGCTTGGTTGGGATGCATGCAGGGTGAGAGAACAAGCGTCGTCTATCTCATGTAGGTAACTATATTCCAGTTGGGACGAGATCCGTTGGTGGACCCCGCGACTAGACTAAACTGAAGAATCAAGATATCAGAGTGGTGGGTGAAGATTTTTGATATTTGATATTTGGTATTTGCTTTTTCTTCTTTCTTTCTTTCTTTCTTTCTTTCCATTCTTTCCCTCTGTTTCATCCCTTCATTTATGGAGATGCATGCCATGTCTATCACTAATTCCGACGCCATTCTAAACACTTCCACCTGTGTGCCGCCGAGTCTATCATCATCACCATCATCAAAATCATATCATGGACTTGCTGCTTTTGACAAAGCTGTGGGTCAGTCTCAATGGCGCCAGATCTCCCGCATGCTGCCCAACTTCCAAGAGCACCCCTTCGGAATCTAATTCTAACTTCCCATTTACCCATCGACGTAGCGGCCACGTCGACGCAGGGACATCAATCGACGTCGATTGTTGAGCTTCAACCTCTACTGGATGAAATCCAAGCAGCACACGGCAGGTCGCGGCGTTTTCACCACTAAAACCAGATTGAGGTCGCCCGTATACCTGCACAATACACCTTCCCTTTCTCGACCCACTGTTTCGCACCGTAACAGATACACTTAGCTCCGCCTCTGCTTCCCAAGACGCAGAATTTCGAACAATGGCCTTGGTCAGCTGGAATGAGGTGTATGACAGCCCATATCCCAAAGGATAAGCAGCCTTTACTCCCAGATGATCGAGGAGACGCTGCCCGAACCATTTATCATACACTAGTGTCTCCTTTGTTGGTTCATCAAGCTTCGGCAGATGTGCCTCACTCGTGGGCATACTCCATGGCAACCGCCCACTCGGGCTCACCAAACCTGTCAGGATATCGGCAAGAGCACGACCTCCATTGCAGCCGTTGTACCAACCGACGAGCAATGCAGGAACGCTGTGTTGCCACTCCTCAATGATCACGGCACCGGCAGTGACAATCGACACGATTGTTCGCGGATTGGCAGATACTACAGCGCGAATGATTTCGACATCTCGAGGCCGAAGCCGGACACTGAGACGATCACCACCCTTGGGTCGTGAGAGGAAGTCCTCAGGGCGATCAGTTTTGTTCTCGGGAGTAGGAGCTTGAGCCTGAGCCTCGCTCGGAGCAGCCTCGTTCGATGCTTGTGATTCGGCTTCAGAAAGTACCATCTTGATGCGTTGAGCCGCAGGAGAATCGTCCAATGGTGGAAACAACGCGAGTGCCTCTGCGTCATTCTCGCGTGAAGGTCTCAAGAATTCACCTTCATCTAAAGAGTCGTAACCCACAATAAGGATAGCAGTCTCACATTTTTGTGCCGCTTCAACGGCAGACTGTACCTCATTGTCATCCGCCAGGACGATCTTTGTGTCTGGAAGAGCTTTCTTCAGGCCCTGATATGGAGAGTTTATGTCAGGACAATTCACCCAGGACGATGCTCGATCTCCTGTCGCATTGGAGTTGGCGAGGCGGCCGATAATTGCGCAGCTTGGTAGTCGAGAGCGGAGAGGGAGAAGTGGCTGACCGTCCACCTCGGTATTCTTGAGCAAAACTATTGACTTTCTGGCTACTTCCAGAGCAAGATCCCGATGAGCCTGATCGAATATAACGTTTTTGCGAGGCTCCTCAGGTACTCTGAGAGCATAGAACTGAAGCTGAGTATCGAGAATTCGTCGAGCAATATCGTTGACAGCTGCCCATTGGAGGTCTCCAGACTCGAGAGCCGGCCGCGCAGATGCAGCTCGGCGGTTTTGGAACGGGGCCTCAATATCCAAGCCGGCCTTGATTGACTTCACACCATCTCGCAGTCCAAACACCCAGTCCGATATCACGAAACCTTTGAATCCCCATTGTTTGCGCAAGATGTTCGTCAACAACTCTTTGTTCTCGCCTGCCCATTCGCCATTGACCGAGTTATACGCAGACATGATCGAGAAAGCACCTGCTTCCACACAGCGCTTGAATTGAGGCAAATACACTTCGTGAAGCGCGGCTTCGTCAATCTGAACGTTGACACGGAATCGAGTGGTCTCTATCGAGTTGAGTGCGAAATGCTTGACGCAAGCCATGACATTTTCCTGAAGACCTCGCACCTGGGCAGCCCCAAACTCCCCGAGCAGCAGCGGATCTTCGCCGTATGTTTCCTGGACACGGCCCCAGACAGGGTGCCTGGGCAAGTTGATGCACACGCTTCCAACCGTGTTGGCGCCGTAGACTCGTGACTCGAGACCAATCGCACGTCCAACACGCTCTTCCAGAGCAAGGTCCCAAGTTGCTGCCCGTGCCATCGATACTGGGAATGCCGTTGCGGTGTTGATGTTGACGCCTCGCGGGCCATCACAATATCGAATCCCAGGTATTCCAAGTCGCTTCACTTCGCCATGAAAATAGGACTGTTTGAGGTATTTGCCCGTATAGAGGTCATTCAGCCCTGACCAAAAATCAGAATCTCCATCCAGAAGCCATAATCGCTCTTCGCCTGTCAGCTCAGCGAGGAGAGAATCTGCTATCTTGGTCGAATTTTCGCCTTGCTGCACCCGGAGGACAGCACTTTTGAAATCGATAGGAGGCGTCATGATCACGACATTGATCTCTGAAAGGTCAGTCAAAAAAATGAGGACTCAGGAGAAAATCGGATAGAGGCTACAAGGGGAGCCGGATACACCCCAAACCAGCATCACAAGATGGAGAAAAGTGATATATACCTAGGTACTGCTGGAAGCTACCTGTCTTGGGAGCATTCTACGTGGGGATCGAGCCTAATTCTCCCGGTCCTTCGCACGTGTCCACAAACTCTTATCATAAAAGGGCGGGATTATACAGCATTGTTGGTCTCATGTACAGACGGCAGAGGATGTTCGGGAGCGGCTCGGGGTTGTCTGCACGACCGGCACGGATCGTCTGCATTGGGCCATAGCGGGGAATGGTACACATGGTAATATCGGCACCCCACTTCCGGTCATACGACCCCAGAGCCATAGCTTAGCTTGCTAGCGGGGTCGCAGTAAGTTTCTGGGGACTTCGGCCAAACGATCACCGAGTCAGCAGTGCGAAGAAGCGTCTAAGATCTTGGAGAAGGGTATTATTCTGCGCCGCCGAGCTCTCCGAGAACAAGTCTAATACATTAGATGACAAAGAGCGCGCTATATCTCCAATTTTTGAAGTCGGCGGTTGACAATTACTGTGCATACAGCTAGCCGCTAACCTGAAGCTGTTGATTAGGCGTTTCTGAATAGACTATAGAAGTATACCTAATAGTGACGTAATTCTGCTTTTGGCTGAATTTGATCAAGAAGCCGAAGTCAGGATTTTTCGCATTGATCCCTTAATGGCCTAGCTTCTCCGGGAATGAGAGGTCTTTCAAGCCTATGGGATTTCCTGACTGTCAGAGCTCTCCCTGCAATTGGTCTTCAAAGAGATACAGCTCATTTGAAACGAGAATCTCAAATTTCTACACCATCTCGTGGAGCTTCCAAATACTATCCTGACCTGGTGGTCTCCTTTCCCACAACACTTAGGTAGTCACGGACGTTCTATGACAATATGATGTTTCAAGCAGTTGTCAGTGCATTGTTGCTTCATGTTTCACTCACAGGAGCGGCGAAATTCGAGCAGTATATCCTTGCACCAGATTCGAGAACCGTTGTCCCTGCCTCTGTCTACAAGGTCAACGGATCAGTTATCGGCCCCCAAGCTTTGATCTCCGGAGGCTCAAGGAAGAAAGCAAAGTTCCAGGATATTTCCGCAGTCACGTACGATTTTGGGAAGAATACCGCTGGAATTGTCTCCTTCACTGTGAGCCAAGTGACGGGGAAGAATCAATTCATAGGCATCACCTTTTCGGAGAGCTCACTGTGGATATCGGGCGAGAGCTCCGATGGCACCGTCGTCACTGGCATTGATGCGCCGCTCTGGTTCCCTATCACGGGCCCAGGTGTGTACAAAGCGGATGCAGACCACCAGAGAGGAGGCTTCCGATACATGAGTCTTGTCCATAACTCCACGGGGACTGTGGAGTTAGATGCGTTGTCAGTCCAATTTACAGCCATGCCGCACTGGCCAGACAATGGCTTGAAAGAGTATACAGGCTACTTCAACTGCGATGGTACGTGAACGCGAGAAATCTCAAGCGTATTGTTTTTTAAAACTCAAGTCAGCTGATGGATCGAATTTTAGATGAACTTTTGAACCGCATCTGGTATGCTGGGGCGTACACTTGTCAACTCTGTTTGTTCTTCCAACCTGTTTAGTGAGTTGGGGCTCACAGATTGGCAGGCACACTAGACCCGAAGCATGGCAACACGCTCAATGACTTCTATGCAACCTCGTTTGATCCCGCTCACCCAATCAAAAACTGGTATGCCAATACAACTATTTCCAATGGAACGAGCGTTATAGTGGATGGTGCAAAGCGTGATAAGCTGATCTGGCCTGGAGGTGAGTGCCAACCATGATGCGTCCTCCAATCTATCGAACCTTGTGAATCTAACGGAATCCCAAAGATTTAACAACCGAGCTCCCCACCATCTTTGTTTCGACCAATGACTTGAGTTCGATCCGGAATGCGATAGACCTGGTTTTCCTGCTGCAACGAGCTAATGGTGCTCTTCCCTACGTGGGCATTCCGTCGATTCCGCCCGTTTCTGATACGTACCATCTTCATGGGTATGACTCTCTCAACCGCAAACTTATTGGCATTAAATAATGGGTAAATATAGATTGGGCACCCTTCACACATATTACATGTATTCGGTACGTAGATCTGAAAAGCTGCAATAATCTCAAAGGACTAGCCCTAATCTCTTTCCAGCGCGACAAAGCCTACCTACAGAGCTTATGGAGTAAATGGAAGCTTGCACTGGAGTTCTCCCTTAGCAAGATCGACTCATCTGGTCTGATGAATGTTACTCTGACCAACGACTGGGGTCGATTGGGCCAAGGTGGTCATAACATCGCCGTACGTATTAACAGCTCGTAAATTTCAAAGTCGGCATCAGCTCACACGGATCAATTCTAGGCCAATACTCTTCTCTACCACACAATCCAGCTTGGTCTCGAGCTCGCCTCGACCTTGGGAGATAGCTCGGTCACCAAGAGATGGACAAAAACGGCTGCTACAATACAGGCTGCAGCAAAAAAGCTGCTGTGGGATGACAAGGCCAACTTGTATCGTGATAACGAGACGACCACTCTCATGCCTCAGGACGGAAATGTCTGGGCAATCGTGTCTGGTCTCGCTGATACACCGTCGAAGAAAAAGCAAATCAGTGCAGCCTTGGCCAAAAGATGGGGCAAATTTGGCGCCACTTCAGTTGAAAACAGGAATTACGTTGCGCCGTTCATTGGCAGTGTCGAATTGTGGGCGCATGGGATAGCTGGCGACAACGACGCTATGCTGAAGCTGATCCGACTGCAGTGGGGTTTCATGCTCAACGATCCTAGGATGACAAACTCGACATTCATCGAAGGTTATGACGGCAATGGTATTCTCACATGGCCAGGTTATCCATACGATCAGCGCGTCAGTCATGCACACGGTTGGGCGACGGGACCGACGAGTGCCCTGACCTTGTACACGGCTGGTCTACAAATCCTCTCTGCAGGAGGCAAAACCTGGAGGATCGCGCCAGGTCTCGCAAACTTGTCAAGGGCCGAGGCCGGATTCCAAACTCCACTTGGAAGATTCAGCGTCTCAACGAAGAAGGGATCCAGAGGGGATGTCAAGATGTCATTCTCCACGCCTACAGGTACCTCTGGCGAGGTGTGGATTCCGAAACCAAATTGCAAGGCGATGCTGTCACTGGACTGCAAAGGTCAGAAGAGCAGAAACTTGCCCATGTGGGAGAAAGGATACCCCGGCTCTACAGACCAGTATCTGGTCGTTGACAACATCCCGGCCGGCAATTGGCAGGCTGAGGTCAAGTGTGTCCACTAGCGATACTGACTGTTGCTGCATGTTCGTGCCAGGGCAGCGAAGTTACAATCGAAAACATTCCATAGCCTTACTTGGAAACTTTCCGCACTATAGCCGAACATAAAGCTGAATAGGAAAATGGGTTCAGAAATGGAAATCAAAAGGCTGAAGATAAACTTTTTGCCAGAAGTCGCATATTGACCTAACATCTCACCATCCGCAATCATTCAACAAGTTGCATCCATGATATCAAGTACATCAACAAATCGTTCGCTGAACATCCCACCAACTTTGGATTGAGTATCGTGATAGGCACTGAATCTGATTGCGG
Organism: Cadophora luteo-olivacea; assembly: GCA_026120085.1. Lineage (NCBI taxonomy): Eukaryota > Fungi > Ascomycota > Leotiomycetes > Helotiales > Ploettnerulaceae > Cadophora > Cadophora luteo-olivacea. The sequence continues at coordinate 30,123 of JALRMC010000092.1, forward strand.
AGTGTATTCAGGTTCTGAATAACACGAAATACGATTGAAATGCCTACATCAACCCCATGTTGCCTATCCGAACCTGTCGCATTCGGCAACCGAGACCTTCTGCGCTAACACCTCCTGAAAAGGCGTCCGTACTCATCAAGCTGTACAGATATTCACGCTGGTGAATATCGGGCCCTATCACATAGTTGACTTTTGCAACTCGTACCAAAGTAGTGTATGCTGCAGAGTAACTCACGAGACGGATGCACCACTGAGGACGGTAGTCTAACGAGCCAGCTGATCTGGGAGAACTTATGAGGGGTCACCTCTCCTCAACTCTGATGACGGCCCGGATTATCACGTCTTGCAGGCCAGAGATGGGGGGAGCCACGGCTCCGGCTTACCTTTGTGAATGTGGGGAAAGAGGGGAGTCGCGTAGCGACTAATAATGCCCGTCTTCCCCGCAAATGAATCACGGATTCGCCTCTAGTAGCAAAGTATAGCATATAATATGGCCATGGTTGCCGATAGTTCTGTGGCTTTCCGGGTTGCTCGCACATCATTCTAGTCCAATAAAGAAGAGGCGTCCCGGTCCGAGCAACGGTCCTCGTCACATCTCCGGCCGCCGGCCCGTTAGTACTACGGAGAGGATCAAAAATGACCTAACCATCTGAACCTCTAAAGCAAACCAGCAACATTTGGAATTAGCAAACAAGCTTGTGCAGACTCGGCAGAGTTAACCCTGTAGCAATTGCCACGGCAGAGGCACGTTGTAGTGCATATACAAGCTTTTGGATCATAAAGATGGTCATATTTGACGTGATTAGGACTATATTAGGATATCTCTCTCCACGATCTTTGTCTAGTAATTTTCCGCATAAGCAATAGCCATGACCTGCAAGACTTTTTTGTGGCATGCTACGGCTCTTTTCTGCTTGCTCGTAGCCAAGGAATCCTCAGCGCTACCTGCAACTGATCAAGGTCCGATTCTCAATCTTGGCTACGCCAAATATCAAGGCGTGACAAACAGCACTTTAGGGTACGTTGGAGCGCATTCTGAAACTGTATTTAAACACCTAGCATCGTCTTGGGAGCCTTCATAGCCACTGCCTATACTGACAAGTTAAAGATTCAACCTCTTCAAGGGCATACCCTACGCTGCACCCCCCACGGGCAACCTTCGGTGGCGGGCTCCTGTCCCTATTGAGAAATATCTGCCCAAACATGAAAAGAACATCGTTCGCAGCGCATTGGCCCCTGGTAAGATTTGCGTTCAAGGAGCCACTACTTGGGGCTCGAACACGACCGCGGATTTGCCTGGGCAGGGCGAAGACTGCCTAGTGACCGATGTGTACACTCCTGTTGTGCCTCGATCAAAGAAGCTACCGATCGTCGTCTATATCCATGGCGGCGGATACTCAGCTGGCTATAATGTCGACAACTCTTACGTTTCCTCGTACGCCGGCGGCAATCTAATCATCCTCAGCATCCAGTATCGCCTGGGCTTTTACGGATTCCTCGGAAGTAAGGAAATCCAGAGAGATGGAAGTGCTAATGCTGGATTCCTTGATCAGCGAGCCGCTCTGGATTGGGTTCAACGCAACGCTGCAGCTTTTGGTGGTGATCCTAAGAAGGTGACCATTTGGGGATCAAGTGCCGGAGGCGGGTCCGTGGTAGCTCAGATGATGTTGCGCGGAGGAGAAAGACACCCACCGTTCCGTGCTGCTGTCGCAGGTACGATATATACGTTCCTTCTTTCTCTCAAATTGAGATTCCTATGCTAATGGCTGGACGGTCAGAATTTCCGGGCTTTCTGCCGTTCAAAGACACTGAAGTGATCAACGGACAATACCAGGCACTTCTAACAGCCACCGCCTGTTCCACTATGAAATGCTTGAGGAGTCTTCCAGAGGATGCACTGAACATTGCAACCAAGAAAGCGTTCGCCATTGGATGGGCTCAAGGGCACTATGGCTACGGAGATTTCTGGGTCACTCCAACGGTAGATGGAAAGGTTATCAAAGAGCTACCGTCAAATGCTTTCAAGAATGGCCACTTCAGTAAAGTTCCACTACTCACTGACCACAGCAGCTGGGAAGGTATGAAAACTAGTAGCCCTGAGTGTAGCAATCTTTTCTGATGAATGATATAGGAGAAGGATACACAAACTTCAGCATCAACACAGAGGCAGACGTGAAGGATAACTTCCAACGCTATTGGCAAATTCGCAACAACGACACATTTTTCAAGCGGCTTCTCAGTCTGTACCCGCTGAGTGCCTACGGCACAGCATACTTCACAGACCCGAAATGGGCACTGGTTACTGTCGCATTCCCGAATTTTGCGAAGATCATAGGGGATCAACCTTGGGCACAGGCAGCCGGCATATGGGGCGACGTTACTATCCGCTGCTCATCTTGGTTCGTGGCTACTGGGTCCAGTGCTGCAGGCATGCCAACGTGGAAGATGTTTTTCGACGCCGGGTACAAGCTCCACGGGGTCGAGGATGCCTATATCACGGGGGCACCAGGCAGTACTGGCAACCCCCCGCTGGAGTCGGCTATGAAGGACTACTTCGTTTCATTCTTTGTGAACACTGATCCAAATCAGCCTGTGCCAGGCGTGATGACACCAGCTCCTCAGAAGCCACACTGGCCACTCTATTCGAGCGGGGGGAGCCAAGGGGCGGTGCTGGGTGTTACGGATACAACCTTCAATGTCATTACTGATCCAGAGAACTCAGCGAAGTGTCGTTTCTATCAGAAGAACAATGCCTTAGTTCGCGTATGAGTTGAGCTGGTATGTGAAAAATGCTTCAATAGTATGTCTCTCATTCCCTCTACTCGATAGAAACAATGCGAGTTGTACCTCATCATCATCGCGAGAGGAATTGACGATGGGCCAGTTCTTCAATGAGAGTAATGGAAGCAACCATGAAAATCTGGAGATCAGAGGCATGTGCCGCCCCTCAAAATTAAAACGCTCTGACTCGATTCTGAAGTGTGAAGTGTATGATGTTCATTAAAATATTTGTAGTCGCTCAAAGTAAAGCCTCTATCCTTTTCATGAAAAGGAAGAGTACTTGCGAATCAGCTAAATGGGGTAACCTTAAACTCCTCAACAGAACAAAACCAAGAATCCAACCAAAAGGCCAAACAATGGACCACTTGCACTAAGTGTAGCCGATCCACCAGTATACACCAGTGTTTTGTCTGATTCACCTGTTGAAGTCGAAACTGGAGCTTCACCCTCAGGTGCGTGAGGTGGAGATGCAGGAGTACCTGCCGGAACAGCGCCTCCAGCAGGAACAGTGCCTGGCGCTTGAGGTGTTGATCCGTCAGGTGATTTGACTGGAACCACAGCAGTTGGAGCTGGCTGATGGACTGGGCCAGCAGGAACGTAATCCACGTATGGATTACCACCTGAACCTCCCTTGCCTGAAGATCCAGTGTGAACAGGACCAGGTACCAGCGGATGGCATGTTCCACAAGGAACAATTGTCTCCACAGGGCCAGCTGGCGTAGGCTTGCATGTATCACAAACCGTGACGGTCTATAAAGTCAGTACGGTTATCTGGACACGGAGTTTAAAACATACCTTGTAAGCGGTAATTTCGCCAGGAACAGCTCCCGAGCATTGGCAAATGCCGCAAGCAACAGTTGTCGTGAAACATTCTAATTTTGACGTCAGCACTTTCAATTTTGAATGGGTAGTCGATGCCTACCAGTCTTGCCATTAACGACAGAACAGCCGACTGAAGTCGCAGGAGTGGCTGTGAGTGGCGCTGTGACTGTCTGAGTCTCGGTCTTGGTTGTTGGAACTTCAACTTGTTAGCGATCAAGATTTGGAGCCCACGAATTTCCGGTCACTCACCAAGCACACCGTTGACAACAACATTAATGTTGACAATTGTAATCTGAATGGTAATCTCCACACCAATGATGATGGAAACACCAGTTGTTACAGGACCTAATCCACCAGTACCCGTAGCTGACGGAATGTTTGTCGAAGCGTCGGGCAATGTAGAACTTGAAGCCGCGCTGGAACAGACTAAATCACTGTTAGCTACGATAATTTATCACCACGAAATACGTACCATTAGTGCTGCGAACTGCAACAACGGCAACACAACCTGGGATCGAAGCTACAGAAACTGAGTAGGCAGCCACCAAGACGTTATTCAACAGACAAAATTGAGCTGTAGGATTGAGGAAAGCTGCGTTGGTCCAAGATAAGCTCCCAGATACAGCATCGAGGGCAAAGATAGTCTGGATATCAGTGGCACCTTGCGTAGTCTGGAACTGGAGTGCAGAATACCCAGGATCAGCAACCAGTGCCGTCGTCGTAGTGGCGAAAGAATCACCAATTGCCAAACGATCATTGTCAAGCGTGAATGCTACGGGCGGAAGCTCGGTACACGACTGAGTTGCAATCAATTGACCATTAACAAGGGTCAAGTAAGAAGAACCGCTGGTAATTTGACGTTTCCTTAATCCTGGCGCTTGCAAAACCAAAAAGAATGGTGCACTTGGAGCATCAGATGGTGTTACAATATCCGAAGTTGCTGAGCCCGCACCGGATGGTGTTGGGATGACGGAACCTGACAGCGTTGGTGAAGGTGTCGACGGAACTTCAGTAGTTGGCTGGAAGGTTGGCAGAACAGTGGGAACCGAGGTGTCGATTTCCACGGACGTCAACGAAGGTGATGCAATGGACGAATTAGACCAAGACATGGTAGAGACGCCAGGAGTAGAGGAGTCCTCATCGCTTGCGGTTGGCAGGACAGGAATGCTCGAAAGGGAGACAATTTCAGTTGGAGAAGGGCCGGAACTCAGAGAAGTTCCAACATCACCACCACTAGTAGCCTGCGAGGACACAGGACCTGTTGCAGTTGGCAAGTCAGATTCTGGAACTGATGACGAACCCAACTCTACTGTTGAAGTCGCAGCTCCTGACGTGATCGAGACATCTGTAGAAGAGATCGTTGCCTGGTCTGAGGACGCTGTTGACAATTCTATAGATGACGCAGTCAATGAAGCCTCAGCAGATGTTGACTGAGCAGTCTCAGTTGATGCAATCGAAGAATCAACACTGTTGGATGCCACTGTAGATGAAACTGCGTCGGAGCTTGAGGCAGACGGTTCAACAACTTCAATTGTGAAAGGCGCACTGAACTCCTCGGACTCATAACCATCGATTGTGACAGATAGAGCGGTAAATGTGTGTAGGCCAAGGGACAATGGCGAGAAAAACAAGGCGGAGAAATCTCCATCGCCGTTGATGTCTCCGGCTCCTACGTAGGCGCCACCTTCGTATATCTGAGCGACAGCACCAGTTGATCCAGTACCCAATAGGCTTGGTTGCAGCGAGCTGGTCGTTGGATTTCCATCGCCATTAGTTCCAAGAGCAGGGTCTACACCTGTGATGACTGGTATCGTGGGAACAATGATGATATTGATTCCAGTGCCTGACCCAGAGGTTTCACCGTTACTATCAGTCTCTCGGCCAAAAATGAAATTGATTCCGAGAGGCAGGGTCGTAGTTGTGATAGCAAAGTTGCCAGAGGAGTCAGTCGGACCGCTTCCAATTTGGACATCATTGATATCGAACAATGCAACAGTGGAGCCGACTAACCCTGTCCCGATGATGATGGGAGTTCGGACTGTAGTTTGCAGATCGCCCGAAGCGCCGTCGTCGGAAGCCGGATCAAGACCTGTCACAACCGGTGGGACTGGTAATTCAACAACGGTAAGGAGTAATGCTGGATCCGATGATCCCTGCGAGTAGGTATCAGGAGAATTGATGATTCTATAAGTGTGGTCACCAGGCGTAGAGCTTATGGTGAGGGAAAATGTTCCATCGTTATTGACAGATCCTATCGCTACCGATGTTCCTGAATCGAGCAGAGATATGAGCCCGTTTCCTATAGCTGTTCCAACAAAGGTGAGTGAGAATGATGATGTAATGCCGTCTCCTAGGTTGCCAGTGTCGGAACTGGGATCGAGTGAAATAGTTGGCGGTGCAGGCGTGAAAGCGATGGTGAAGGGGGCTGATAGTGGTGTTTGGGTGCCATCGCCAATGTATGTCCCTTGGACAGTAACCTCATACGTGCCAGCCGCTGAGAACTGGGGCATTTGGTAGGTAAAGGTTCCATCTGTAGCAGGAGTAGCGAAGCCAACGAGAACGGCATCCACAAAGACCTGGAGCTGTGTTGAAAAGTCGCCTGTTCCAAGGAGAACAGGATTCGCAATTGATGTCACGCCATCGTCGTTCAAAGCACCATCATCTGTCTCTGGACCAAGTCCAGTAATAGTCGGGGGTTCAACTTGGCTCTGGATCGTAACGGTGGACAGAGCATTGGTACTCCCAACAGAACGGATTGAGAAGCTGACGGTGTAGACCGTGTTTGGGATTGTCGTGAAGGCTTGAGCGACGACCACTGTTGCTCCAGCGGTCGAATCGACAACAAAGCCGTTGGCGCCTGTGAGCGCGCTTCCAGGATTACTGTCGACATTGCCAGCTCCAGAAATGCTGTACCATGGTAAAAATGTGGGGTCTTCGAACCCGGGATTCCCAAGTATATTGACAGTATCATCAAGTTTCACCACCGAGAAGTCGTCGTAGCTGAAGAGCCCATCGTTTTGGGCGCTGATCGTAAGGATAGCGGAATTCGTCAGAGCGGTGAATTGCACAGACTGCGGTGTGTATGCGAAGTCGACGATTGCGCCAGGATTTCCATCAGCTGGATTGACATCAACAGCTGTTGCTGTACCAACTACGAAGGTGCCGGTTGGAGGGGCCTGTCGTCGTTGCAAAGTCCCTTTGTTGTTGTCGGCAGTGGCAGAAGCGAAAAGTGTGAAGAGGCCTAGGCCCCTGAAAAAAAGAGTGGAAGTACGCATGATGCGTTTTTGTCGATTGAACTATGTGACACTTGTCGAATGCTGGAGTGAAAACAAGTGGCTGTTAGTTCTCTTTATAGTAATTTTGCATCCCAAATATCACGCAAGACTCGACATTTCCACGCCTATTGTTTGGACAGCAGCCACCAAATTCGGCCAAGAAAATGCATTCCTCCATGCTACAGTATTCTCAGCTCAATGTTTTGCAGCATAGTATCTGCATCAGTACACTGAAGTGAAGATCAATCTTCGAGCTAACCTTTTGCGCTAGAAAAGGGTTGGTAAAGTATAAAGCTACGCTACGTGCGATGTAGCGCTTGATCGCCAAGTTACCGTGGTGTTGGGATACCCTCTCGTGGCTGTGGAACTTGCTCGTGACATGGAATGTAGATCTTTGGTAGGGAATGCTTAGGGAGACAGTCAGAAGTCCGCATAAGGCTGAGGAAGTCACTAAATATAAGAATTGAGGTGATTGCTGAGGAATGACGATGTCAGACATCCGAACACCTACATAAAGTGATGGAACATATTGGAGATATGGAATGAAGTTGTGGCCGGGAAACAATAGAGCAAGAGGCATGAACATGTGATTCAGGTACGCCAAAGGGTTCACGCAAGGGAATGGAGTTATCCCTAGGTATCGCGAGGTAAGACATGGGGTGGCCTAGTCGCATTTGTGATATTCATCTCGTGACCTCCACTTATGTATATTTGCAATTAGAATTCTGTAACAATGTCCTACTAAATCGAGGAAACGAACTGATCAAGTACGATAAGTAGACCCAGCGCTCATGGTGTGGCATAGAACAGAGCTATCAAGGGGCATACCCCAACCGATAATATGCTGATGGATCATGCCTTAATTGTACTCAATCACTGCTCCACCGCGGACTTCCGTCAAAGGTCTCTCCAAATTGCTGATCATCTCAATCAAGAATAGCTACAATATATCCTCTCGTACTCTCCCTTCGGAACCGACCAGAATAGCCAAGCAAAAACCCAAAGATATCCCCATTCATGTTCCATTGTAATGGCAACCGGCTGCAACAAAAACCAAGCCGAACTCCACACTCCACAGCTACCACTGCCCACCAGACAACTTCCAGTCCACCAATGCATGCATTCCAGCACTCATAGCAAACACCCCAAATCGATTAACAGCCCAAGCCTTGAAAGAGCGATAGATCAGATGATGCCAGAAGTGCGACCAATAACGCCGAATAGTAAAAGCGTCCGCCAAGCTACCGAACAATGGCGGCCATTCAGCAGGGCTGTCCAGGCCAGAGCCAACAAACAAGATGGCTAGAAAATTATGGCAGCATGACAAGACTAGATAGTCTGGTATTATTCGATCAAGAACGAAATGAAATCGAACAAGTAGTTCTCGAGTAGTGGGACACGAGCCTTCGAGAAGACAGCTAGGAAGCTTGCGCAGCAAACGTCGCTTTTCAGGAGCAAAATCGGCGGTCCCAAACGGGATACCATCTGGTGTAAATTGAAAGATTGCAGGATCGTAATGAATGCATAACGCAATATACCTCCCAAGAAGTACCAGAGCTCGTCGACGGATAAAACAAGATCTCGGCAAATCAATGGCCTCGTGACTGGCCCGTGTATACACAACGGATACGTGACGAACAGAAGGGGTTGCCATCGGGGTTCCAATACATCGAGCGTTAAAGAGCATCTTATAGGCAAATCTCCAGTCCCTTGGACTGCTTCCCGGAGAAGAGTCCCATTCTTTGTCCTTTGGGAAGTTGGAATTCAAGAGAAAGGACATATGAGCTCCAAACTCCACCGATTATTAGCTTGACCATTAAATTAAGGGTGTACATACGATTACAAGAAATCGAGTGAAAATGTCATTTACTTCAAAAAATGGAGTTATGTCCTCGGAGTAACAGAACGCTGCCATCAGGACTAGAAAGAACGCAATTTTCACATATCGTGATGCAGTCTTCATCGACAGGGCGAACATCCCAATCCCGCAAGCGGATAGAGTGAGAGCCACTATTCGTGTCCTGGCAATAATATCGGCCATTCTTGAATGTTTTTCCGGTGGATAGCTTAGCTTTGTGTTCGTCTGGTCTTCGAAATTATTACAAGAAGCTTGACTGAATGTAGTCAGTGTTCAGTCATAGAAGGAGGAGCCAAATCACATGAATTGATATCAAGTGGCTCGAAAGGGAAGCTGACGAATAATAGAGGACGATGTCTTGATTGGTTGCGAAAAGATCAGCCCTAGATGTCTCTCTGCGGGATCTACAAGAGCGCTCCACTTTGGTTAGATGTGATCCTGCCAAGAGAACCCTTAGTTGAAGGGACGTTACTACTCACTCAATTCTTTAAGAAGGCACAGATCGTCGTGCTTGGCCAAACTCCAGCTTCTACATAGCCAAGAGCAATCCTCCAGATCCAGATCCGTATCACCGGAGAAACGAGGGAATACTGAAGATCCTGCCGCGTCTGACTTGACTTGCCCGAAGCTGCAAGACACAAGCTCTGCCCCTGCCTTGTGTCTCTAACATCTTCGCTAGCTGGCAATCCTCCGGTAACCAGTCCAAGGCTCCCGACCATCCGGCTAATCCCGAGATCTACCATCCAGAAAGCCTAGATTCTCACTCTTTTCGATCTGCCTCGAGAACGGTGCTTCACAAGGCGAACAGTTACGGCATTATTCTAAGACCATATCTTTGGAGGCCATGATGGTACTGTTTCGATCAACTACAGTACAAGCACATAGCAGCACATGATTGGCGTGCAATTCACCTGCTCTAGTACTCCAATGTCTCTCAACGTCACGCTTGTCTCTCGCTATTCGGTCTGTTTTGTCGATCTATTTCCGGAAAAGGCTTGTACAACACGACCATTACGACCGAAGCAAGCCACATTGTAACCACTTTGGAAAAAGCAATGTCGTGTATGCACGAGATAATCGGATCAAATCCCATTCCGGTGCGCAATTATCTCCCGCAACATTTCCGATCCCTAACAAAGCCCACAACACCAAATCTAAGCATACACATCAGCATGCAGGTACAGCCTTTCTCCCAACTGCAAAGAAACTCAAAATGCTCATCATAAGTTGTGCCAGATCAAGAACATCTTCTCTGCTTTCATCTTCGCTGTCGCTAGCGTCGACGCAAGCCATCGATCCTGCTCTATGCTGCCCTACTGTTGGCACAATCCCGCCCGAGTGTATTGGGCGCAGAGATATTTTTGCAACTCTCCTGCCAAGACGTTGGATTGAGGGCTTCTTCCAGAAAAGAGAGGACGCTGTTGAAACAGTGGAGGCTGCTGCCAAAGAATAATTCGGTCAGCGCCAGCAAGTCCCACATCTTAATACAGAAACAGTTAACAGGATCCAAGTTCTGTCTTGTCGTTCGACCTTACAACTATACTCGAAAAGGAATAAGATCATATGGGAGAGCTGTCGAATAAGTGGTACTCAATAGTCATTAGGAAATAGAATCTGTTGACTTGCTTCCACGCCTCATCTTCCACCACTGTGAAACACAAGGCACGTATCCAAGCCTAGACGTCAGGTAGCTATTTCAATTGGTCTGAAACGATATGAAGCGGGTGATTTACTCGTCACTTCAAGTCTAGACGGTGAAAAATGTTAACCTCTGGCGTGAACTCGGGCTTCGACTACTGTAAACTAAGCGAGAACGACAAACGAAGCTTCCTTCTCATTAGGAAAACGTGGTTCTCCGCTGCAATACTTCAAACAACGCAGAACTTGGGATTTCGTGGCTCGTCTTTCCATTTGAATGTATTCACTGCTCCTCAAAGTCATCATTATGAAGTGTTCGGGCCGATGCTTCCAGTTCATACACGGCAACTCTGTCCGCGCCAATGGGTCAGATATCCGTTTAAGCTAATCATAACACGCTTACAAAGCTCTCCCTATAGCTTCGCGCTCTTCGCAACATCAGTCTTATACAGGTGAATCACCTGAGCGTTCATGTACGAGAACAATCCGTGCTTCCCCAGCTCACCACCCAAACCACTCTCCTTGTGTCCCGAGAAGAACGCCTCTGCCAACGGTCTTTCAAAGTTGTTGATCCACACAGTCCCGGCTTCGATTTGACTTGCGATCCTGTTTGCACGGTCGATATCAGCGCAGTAGACTGAACCTCCGAGTCCAGTTCTCGTGTCGTTGACGCGGGTCAGCAGCTCTTCCTCGTCTGACCACGGCATCATGGGGACAATCGGACCTTCGAAGTGTTAGCGCTAGACATATACTCGGGATCTAAGACCTACCGAATGGCTCTTCCTTGACAATTTTCGAATCATGCGGAGGATTATCCACAATCGCAGGCTGGATCACATATCCACTTCCATCTCCCATCTTCCCGCCCATCGCAAAATCATACCCATTGACAGCACAATCCTCAAAGAAGGTCTTGACGATATTATACTGCATCTCGTTCTGCACCGGTCCCAGCATCAATCCAGATTCGCTTGTTGGTCCAACTTTCCACGACTGGATGACGCCGACTAGAGCTTTCTGCATTTCATCGTAGATATCTTTATGGACGTAGAGACGCTTGCTGGCGACGCAGATCTGACTGGAGTTGTAGAATGCACCGAGCGCAACAAGCGGTGCCACTTTCTGGATGTCGACGTCGGGACACACAATGCAAGCACTGTTACCACCAAGTTCGAGGGTCACTCTCTTCAGAGTTTTGGCAGCGGAAATGAGGACTCTCTTTCCGGTGGCAGTCGAGCCAGTGAAACTGATTTTCTCAATGCCAGGATGTTCGGTCATCCATGGACCCAGTTTGTCATCGCCGCTCAGTCCTTGGAGTACACCTGGCGGGAGGAATTGCTGGGACATCTCGATGAATTTGAGTGTGCTGTATGGTGTGAAAGGTGAAGGCTTGACGATCATGCAATTTCCAGTCAACAGGGCTGCAGCGATTTTGCCCATGGCAAGGACGAGAGGGAAGTTCCAAGGACAGATCGCGCCAGATACACCAAGAGGGACGTAGCGCATGGTCAGCTTCAGATCTGCATCTTCTTGAAGGACTTCATCTGTTGGCGCTGGTTGTTTGGCTTCTCCCCGTCAGTTTCAACCTGACGTAACAAGTGCTGCGAACTCACTGTGAAAATCCAATGTGTGCACCGAAGCATCGATTTCTCCAAGAGCAAACTGGATCTGAGGTCTCATGTTAGTCACTCCGTATCTGTCCTGCAGTGAAAGGGCTACATACTGGTTTTCCAGCTTCCAACATGAGAAGTTTTCCCATCTCTTCACGATGCTTCGCAAGCTCATCTCGCATATGGGCCAGAGCAGTAGCCCTAGATTCCCAAGTAGTCCTCGACCATGACTTGAAAGCATTCTGAGCAGTCTTCACAGCATCGTTCAAATCCGCTTCGGTCGCGATCGGGACATCCCATAGAGGCGACTTGTCGGACGGATTGATTCCATTGTGATGTTTCGATGCATCACGTAGACCATCTCCGACGATGTTCTTGAATTTTTCGAACTCCAACTGTTGTCCTGAAATGTCTCCCATCTTGCCTGTTGCTATTTTCACGCAGTTCTTCACTTCGTGACCAATGTTAAAGTGAAGTCGCAGTTCGGATGTGATGAGAGATGAGGTCGACGTTGAAGGGCGAAACATGCCGAAAAGACATCCGAATGACCCCACCATATCAGCCTGTTATCGTTGTGGGGAGGAATCCACTGCCTTGGTATCAGCATTTGGAAGATATTCATGCATGGTGTGGGGCCCTTGCTCCCCTGAATATGTGAATATTCCGCGGGGTCATTGGCGGGGTCATGGACGTGGTGGAGGGGTCGAGTTTCATTCTGGGGTTTTCCCGGGGGACCCCGCGATTCAGATACCACGTTCTCCCCCCGGTACGAGCCAGCCCATTAGGGGATTCCAAATATCTAGAAAGCTGCGTCACTTCCTTGCAGAAATAGACACGTGAAAGACATCTCGAGAGTATATGCAGAGGATTGAAATGTCACTCCCAGAAACTCACAAGACAGCTGTGGTCGTGGTACGAAAATCGAAACATTCATTCGAAGACTCTGAATACTAATCATACGCAGAGAGAAGACGGCAAACCACAATTTACGATTGAAAATGCCTCGATACCCAAACTCGGCTCTGAAGATGTGCTGGTTCGCCTGACAGTAACAGGCGTCTGTGGTACTGATATTGCTCTCGCATCAGGCGAACTCGGTCCAACATGTCGCATCCTCGGTCATGAAGGAGTAGGTCGAGTAGTGCAGCTGGGTTCAGGATTGACGGAATCACACGTCAAACTCGGGCAACGAGTTGGTGTAGCATGGCAGCGAGATATCTGCGGGACATGCGCTATGTGCTTGAGTGATGGAGGCGAGACAAGATGTCTGCAGCAATTACAGTCTGGTCGGAAAGTCGATGGGACTTTTGCTGAGTATACTGTTGTGCCGTTCAGGTATCTGACAGTCCTACCGGAAGGACCCGAGGACCAACTCATTGCTCCCATCCTGTGCGGTGGTGTGACGATCTACAAGGCATTGAAGATTTGTGGTGCGACTGCTGGTCAGTGGGTTGTTATCTTTGGAGCTGGAGGCGGGGTTGGCGCGCTTGGAATTCAGTACTCGAAGGCGATGGGATTCCGGACGATTGCTATTGATGCTGGGAAGGAGAAGGAGCAGTATTGCTATGATCTTGGTGCTGAGGTCTACATCGATGTTACCACGACAAAGGATGCCTCCGCCATTGTCAGAGAGAAGACCGGGTCTCTTGGCGCGACAGCTGTTTTGGTCACGGCTGGATCTGGAAAAGCTTACCAGGATTCTTTGACAATGTTAGGACCATTTGGTACTTTGGTCTGTATCGGTATCCCGCCTCCAACTCAGCTGGTGAACTTTCATCCACTTCAGTTCATTGACATGGGTATTCGGATCATTGGATCTGCTGTTGGAACGAGGTTAGACATTCTTGAAGCAGTGAGCTTTCTGCAGAGAGGGCTAGTGACCCCGGTCGTACAGATGACCACGCTTGAAAACATGTCTGAAGTGGGACGGCAGATATCCGAGGGGAAGGTAAGCAACGCGGACTCTCAGACAGGTGACGTGCTGACTCAAAACAGGCGATTGGCAAGTTTGTTGTTCGACTACGTGAAGACAGGGTTCGCTCCTCCAGTCTCTGAGGAGTCTTCTCCAAATCAAATGATAAGTGATGAAGCAATAATTGGAACTCCCCTCACAACTTTGGTGCCTGGCGAGGACAATAACTAGATACACTTCATAAAAGCTTGGGCACATGCGATCTCCTCCCTGTAATGAACTGTTCCACGAAGGACTGGCCCACAACCGTTCCAAGATCAATCTCCAAGGACGAATGGAAGCAGAGGAGAGCCTCGGTCACATATCTCCTCCCAATTTTCCTTGAATACATCGGTACCATTTCCTGCCATACGAATGTGCCAGCAGCCTTTCTTCACCCATTTTCCCCTCATTCTGGCAGTTTCCTTGAGCTCCCTCTCGGAGCTACACCCACCTGATTGAGACATAGCAATGCTGATCAATTCCGTGCCAAACGCAATGAAAGCCGAGCGAAGTATACTTGCAGTTTCAGCTGGCAGATTAAGATCGCGCCAATCATTCCGTCTGACGTCTTCATCCCAAGCTACAGACCAGCTTGCAAGATACATGCGGCTTGAACGGCGATACAAAGTTGAAAAGTAACTCAGAAGCTCTTCGACCTCTACTGGTAATTCATTTCCGTCATCCCCCACTTTAATGGGTCCGAACCGGTCATCAGCTTTCACCCTCTTGACATTGTTGACTAACATCACGTGTGCCTGGATATGTGCCACAAACTGGGCGATGTCTCCATTCAGACCACAACCGGGTCCTGAGTGTTGCCAGCCAATGACGCCGACCTCGTGCTTGTCAAGAGATACCAAGATGTTGTCTGGACTTAGGTTTCCAAGGGCGAAAACTGGGGTCTGAACCAGTTTTTCTTCATCCGAGAACTCGTGCTCAATGATGTCGTATATTTCACCATCCTCCACCTCGACTTTGACGTCGGCGAGATACTTCTTCATGTGCAGTATCTTGAGCGAGAAGATGGGAACTTTGGCGCCGTCTTTTTGGAACTCGCTCAAATTGTGATCCTCAAGCTGAGACATCGTAGAAGGAGCGTGTAAATGGCCGAAGAACTCTCCGATACTTTTCCCCATCTCTTTGAACACTTCTCGGACTTTCCTCCTGTAGTATCGGGAATCAATGGAAAGTCGGAGTAAGCTTGCCAAGGTCAGCTTCCTTCCTATATCCTGCATGACGATAATGTGATCGGGAATTTTGAGACCAAGCAGTTCTGGAACCATAGTTAAAGTGTCGTCGGCAAGTGCTTCAAACGTTCCACCAATGCCGAACAACGACAGAGCTTTGGCTTCGACTCGCTGATGTCTCGTCAATAATGTACAGGGGTAGAGCTAACAGAACTCACCAGACGATGCGTCGACAGTGGCTCAGCTCCGCGTGAAGAAGCCACGTACGGTGGACAATATTTCAAGATGATTGTCTGATCGCCTGGGAATGCACATCTACATGGGTCTGCAGTATTTTTGTCTTGACTTTGCTTCGCCGTATTGCCTTGCTTATCTTTATGCCACGCATGGGTAGCTCGGGCCGTGACATTCGCACCGGTTGCGATGTGATGTACCTGCCACGTGTGACTTGGGTCGTTTATGTTGAGGAATTTGTCGAATTTGGCAGAAGCCAACGATGCTTCAGAGGCTGCTTTGGCCGAATCGGATGACATGTTGAATGCGAACGACATATTTGCTGCTAGTGCTGGAGTACTGTTGTAGATTGGATAAGCAGAGGGGCAAGTGATGATTTAGTTTATCGTAGAAGATGCAGCTGTTGCGATGTTCATCTCAAGTGCAGACAATGAGGGGAGGAAGGTGCGAAGCATCTACACTCACACCCACGCCTTCCGCCTTCCGCCTTTCAAGCCCGTCAAGAACAGCTTATGAGCTTCGGGAAAGGTGGACTCACACAAACTCAAGATGTTGCCGTGAGGGCATAATGCATATCATGTTGATGATTCGTGCTCAGAATCAACAGGCAGGCAATCGAACGCAAGTGCGTCGCTGGTTCGACAAGTCTTGACGAACCCGGCTCTACCCTTGGTCGACGGCAATGCTCAGATACGCGATCTACCTGAACCTACTCCACAAAATTCAGCCAATTCAATACCATCATGGCCTTCACCAAATTACCTCGCATATCCAGATGCACTCCATCGTACTTGTTACTCTGGATGCTCATATTCCAGGTACCGAGGTGAGCAACGCCACGTTCCCTTGCGAGCTACATCTGTGGTGAGCCCAAGCTCTCAACAATTCACAGAAAATTAAAGATGAAATTCCGGAAAAGGGAGACTCACGATTCCCATAGCCTCTTCATAAAGCATCAAGGCTTTGTTCCCTTGGGTCACAATCCAATCGTCCGGCTTTTCCCTCCCTGCAGCGTTTGGTGTCACGAACAACCCAGTCCACTCCTCGCCCAGAACATCACGAATCCCGTGCAATACAGCATCGAACCAGTTTATCGAATTTTGTAAGTCAAGATTGCTCCATAGCCCATGTCCAAAGATGAACGCGATTGGCTTCTTGTCATGGCCAGATATATCTTGTTGGAGCCGATTGATCTCATCCTCGGGAATAGGATACTTGACGATTTGTTCCACTGCATAGTTTCAGAATGTGGCACGGGAGATATCGACGTACTCACTGATCACGTTGATAGGGTTGGTGCAAGCCACACTTTCGGGATCATGAGCCATCACATCGGCCGTCTTGTAGATTCCCTGTAGCGAACATGCCTTGACATCAAACTGCTCGTTGCAGAAGCATTCCTTTCTAGGCACGTCAGCTCAGATTCATCCTTAGACGTGATTGCCCACCTTTCTTGTAGAGAGAAATTCCAGTCCGTGACAGCGCCATATCCCAGATCCCTGCGTATCAGAATATTCAAGCTCCCAATGATATGCCGAAGCATCGAGTCCCCCACCAAAACCACCTTGTCGAATCGACCTAAAATCTGGCAGATCTCCTCCGTCGTGAACCATCTCATGTCGCAGCCCCTGGGCATATACGGAGCATCATGGCCAATTCGTCCTCCGGAAGACATAGCCGTCAACATCGACGCGGGGTCTTGGCAGAGGGGGCTGAAAGGTGTGTGTAGATCGAGAGAGGAGACATTGCAGGTGTTTCGGAATTTATATGACTGGAAGGTGTCCTTGGTATCTGGTGCACGGTAGGAGCCAGATTCGGGAGGTTGAAAGGCAGCGTAGGGAATGACAGTGCTGTTGTAAATCTCGATAGGTGTACTTGGCTTGGACAGTTCGTACGCAGTGGTAGGCAATCGTCGGAATATGCCCACCACGCCGATGAGGACCAGGGCAACGATGATCTTGTAGTGTCTGAACCGGAACAAAGACATGCGGCGAGGTCTAGCCCATCTGAAGCGGTCGGCTGGTGGGGATGTTGGGCTTGGTGCCGGGGGTGTCATGAAGGGGTCATCGTATGGCTTCGGCCGTTCCCACATTATGGAATCGGGATGTTTTGAATGGAGGATCGGGAATATGTAAACGGACTTTGGTGAAGAGGAGAAGACGACATGGTGACGGAAGTAGAGATGAGGATGGCAAGGCTATCTTGTCGCCGAGAAGGGAAGGCGCGAAAGTGCAAGTCAGAGAAACCGAACAAAACCCTTTCAAAAGGATCGAGAGAATGTAAATATAGTAGACTCTCATCATGAACCTTCCCACCCTGAATTCTCTTTCTTTGAAGAACTGACCTGATGATTATTGGGGAAACAAAAGAGGACATGAGCGAGAACCTGAGAAGTACCGCAATGTAGCCCACTGTATGGGTCTATAAGTCTAGGTAGGGGAATCTTTATACATTACACATTTTATCTTCTCAACCGCGAGGTGACCGGATAAGCCAGCATTCGTACAAGGTCGTATCCCCAACCATACCAGCCGCGCACTCGTTCCACAGCATTAAGCATGGAGACAAATCTTCGTGTGAATGCATCTATTGATGTCAGCAAGGAGTCTCTAATGGAGGTATGAGGCTTGGTATTTTGGGGCGCTTCAACAGAAATTGGTGAAGGAATTTTTCGAAGCGGATGATATCAACACAGCAAGGAATCGAGCTGTACTTACCAACTTCTATGAAGTCACTGCCCAAAACCTCCCATGCCGCAACATTGTCAACATCTGGTGTATCCTCTGGCAGCAATTTCCATTCATCGTCAATCTTGACACTAGGCCCAATGACAAGAGCTCTGCCATGGATCGTCGAGTCCGCCATTAGTCTTGTTCCAGCATCCACCACATCATCTGGCTTTCCCATTGCTCCACCGAGAAGAAGTGATCGACCTGCAGGAGGGATAAGAGGAGTATCGATGAAGTATGGACACAGCACTGCAAGTGGTCAGCATTGAACCAGATTGGAGGATTTATACGTACTGTTGACTCGGATTCCCTTCACAAAGGATGTGGCGCGTAACGATCTCTGCACAATGTCAGACAGTAGAAAGGACCATTCGCAGAATCCGAACTTACGAACAATCCAAGCACAGCATGCTTCGAAGCACCATACTGGACAAGAAGAGGTATTGGAAGAAGAGACGCCACAGAACCAATCAGCAAAATATGCCGGTCCGGCGAATACCCTCCTGGATTGTTCTTCGGCTTCTCGTTCATTGGTAACCAATGCATTGCTAGATGTGCCGAATACATGACTCCAATCAAGTTGACATCTATCGTCTTGAAGACAGGTTTAGGCGGTTCCTCCTTATCCATACCAACAGGATCAGTGAAGGGATTCCCACTGTCCGTAATCCCAGCATTGCAGACCACCGCATCGATTGTACCCCGCGGACTCAGCTTGACAGCTTCGCGGAACATGTCGACCTGTGATTGCCAGTTCGTAACATCACAGCGGACGTAATGTGCTGTTCCTCCTGCCTTGCGAAGCTCCTCTGCCAGTAATTGTCCGTTGCTGATGTCTGCGATGATGACATTCGCGCCGTGCGCAGCCCAATTCCTTGCAAACCCTTCACCAAAGCCTGACGCTCCTCCTGTGATTATAATTGTCTTTCCTGATACGCCGGCGGGGTCGTAGGGGCCCATATCGAGGGGAGGGGACTGCCGTACTGCTTCGATGACATTGTTGTGGTCTTTCGCCATAGTGATTCGAGGCTTCGTGGTGATTGGATTCTAATTTGATAGGAGTAGAACTGAGAGGCCGTGGATTGATGGAGAGAAAGAATAGAAGATTTCTAAGACCCGCCCGCGCATGATGTTTTCGAAGATGTTTGCAAGGACAAGTGGTGCGAATTGCTGGTGCTGGCCGAGAGCTGAAGCTCAAACCTGGAAGTCTCAAAGTCACAAAGTCAAGCTCGAGGGTTCCAGACGCAGGGGCCAATCCGGGGAAGTGGGGCCGAGGATTTGGCATGTAGGTGGAGCACGCAGGCACGATCTCACATGCACCGAGGGACAAAACAAGAACCCCTCGAAAAGTGGTTCTGCCCGGAGACTTACTCTTGTAGTGCTCTAATAAAGGGGCATGATTTGATCGCTTAATGTTTCTTTGTTTACTTGATGTTGTCCGCCTCCTACTTGACCATTTCTTCCAGGCAGACAAGATGATCTGTCTCTCCTCTTTGAACGACCGCCAAACTAAAATGGCTCAGACCTGTACGAAAGTCAATTCACAGTAATGACTAATTCGAGTCAAATTGTATCGCACTTTGAAGAGTCCAAAGACATTTATGGTACAATGCAAACACCTTACGTCCTCCTCTACCCCGTTCTACTCCCATGGTACTCGCCCAGACTTGCAGACAATTCCTTCTACCATGACATGAGTTCTGTTCTGACTACTCACTATTCGTCACAGTTCAGAGCTTCCTCAAGCTTGAAAGCCCATATCAGAAGTGTCCCAGCCATTTTCCTCCAAGTAAGCCTTAAACTCAGCATCTTCCTGCTCCAACGTCTCATTGTGCTACTGAAGTCAGCAAGTACTCCCACGTGCAACATCACAGAGAGTTCAAACTTACATTCGGAATCATGAACCAGACCACCAATGCGCCAACAGTGCATATGGCACTTGCGATCAAGAACAACACCTGCTGCCCTCTAACCTTATCCTCGTACCCCGCCAAAACCTGCGTCAAGACAGTTGTGCCGATGGCAGCGCCAGCTTTCCCTACTGCAGCCGCGAAGCCCAGAAAGTGACCTCTTAATGCTGTTGGAAAGCTCTCGGATGCAACCAGGAAATTGCAATCTCCAGGTCCTACTGATAGAAAAGATTGAAGAAGACCGAATAGGACGACGAAGAGGGGGAAGATATTCGAAAGGGGGTATCTGGCTCCTCCAATGATGAATCCGAGCACTGCGACGACTGCGAAGCCCAATGCGTATGTTTGCCGACGACCGATTATGTCGACTAGAAATGCACCAAGTATCGCACCAGGAATTGCGAAGGCGTTGATGAGAGCTGACCAGCCCACACTCTGGAGGAGGGTCTGATGGTTGCCAAATCCAGACACCAGAGTTGGGGCCAAGAGGTTAAACGGATAGACTACGAAATCGTAAAGGAACCCTGGGGAGTCAGCAGGCAAAAGCTTTGGGGTGCTTCTTGAACATACAAGCAAGACAGCAGCCTAGGAGAGCTCGCCAGTACTTCTTGAGCGCCAGCTTGTATGGCATCTTTCTTCGAATGGCATGCTTCCGGTACTGGGAAGAGTCGATTAACCGCATACGAAAAAAGAAGATGGTCAATGGTAGCTTAGAACGTCAGCTTTGCACGTATATATCCAGGCGACGTTGCGACTTACGACAATGCCAATGCCGAAGCAGATTCTCCAAATTCCATCACTCGCCTTACCACCATAAATCGCAATAACGATGATACTAACGATACTGCTCCCAACGAAACCAGAGATAATGGCGAGGTTAGTTGAAATAGTGACGAGGAAACCCCTCTTCCGCTGAAGTGACGAGCTGATATCGGCAGATTCGAGAGCTTGAGCGGTACAGACTGCATACTCGCCGCCTGCTCCAACGCCAGCAACACCACGGGAGATGATCATCATCCAGAACATTCCTGTGATAGAAGTTCCGTGAGACGCTGTCGCTAGAATAATTCCCTTTCAGACATCAATTGAGTATTCGGGTATTGGCTGGGAAAAGAGGGTACGTACGAAGACGAGGAAAATCGTGGTAGCAATTACACCCATGCGCCGACCGAATTTATCTATGACCAGCCCAAAGAGAAGCATTCCAAGGACTTCTCCAATCAAGATCGAATTGGATAACCTAGTCTTAATCTCAGGGGTAAGCTGCTTGGGATACCTTCAAGTGTTAGCCAGGTCTTGTAAGAGTATAATCATGAACTTGCAGCTTGGCCATGACACTCTGCATGTACCCCATAATTTGGACATTGTACCCATCAGAGAAGAGAGCCACGCCCTGGACAAGAACGTTCACCACTGATCCTTTGGGGTTGCGCAGGTCGGGAGTCTCGATTTCGGATCCGGTTGAAGAGACTGCTGTCTCATCAACATCGACTTGCTTCGAATCTTGTTCTGGCATTATCTCTTCGCATCTATACTTCACAGTCTTGTAGATCCTTTGCAGCACGAAGAATCCATTGATGAGGTTGTCGCTCTCATCTTATACATCGCTACCATCATCCACGCCTCCGGCATCTCCTCCAAATCACCGACCCATTCCAAGAGTGGGAAGCCTCGAGCCTGCTTTTCCCGACCTACATTCCTCTTGAACAATGAGATCCCGATCGAGAAACATCAAACTTTTGCTCGAACCTTGTGAACTTTCGTACACGTGTGACAAGCCTTTGTATCAGTGGCTGTCGCTTTGGTGTGAAGAATTTGCGCCTATCAAGAGTGGGCCTTCACGCAGATCAGTTCCACCCACGTGGCTCTCGCTAAAATCAAAATACGACAACAACACCAAGTCCTTGCGTTGCGAAAAGAAAAATCATCTAGATGGATGTTAAGAAAGGTGGGATGGACGGAAGAAGTCCGAGAAAAGTTCATCTCAAAAGGATCGTGACACCCGCTTTCATTTCTCTGACAAGCTTGGTGCAGGCGGCTCATGCTAACTTAGAACAAGATGATTGGGCTCAGGATATTGGTATTACATGCTACAGATGTAGTCTGCATACTCTCAAGCATTGTTTTGAAAACCACTGTCATTTATTTCCTACGATGGGTGAGTGAACACACAACACAACGTCCCATTACTCGGACTGACGAAAGTATCAGCTTCCACTCGGTCCACGCTTCATCCCAATCATCAACACAAGCCTCCTTGTCTACCTTACCACCTTCTGTCTGAGGATCTTTACTTCCGATAGCACATTTCGACCTCGATCAACTACATCATATTCTCGCTTAATTAATGTCCTCCTTGGCAAATACACACCCAAGTATGCACGTACGAACATCTTCGCCCTCTTTCTCAATATCCTATTCTATCTCGCCTCCGTCGACTTTGTATATCGCGGCAATGTTCTTCATCAATCTCCTTATTTATCATTCTCTCGAATGGGATTTGTCGACGATAGCACAGCACGCATCACAATCCGATCACCAGAGTCATCATACGTCCAGATCAACTACCGTCCCGTTCACGACACTGGTACCCTTGTCCCAACAGACTGGGAGGTCGGACCCGTAATCCACACCTCAGAACAAACCGACCATGTCGGAACATTCGTCCTTACAAACCTACTCCCCAACACCACATATAGCTACCACACAAACGCAAGCGTCAGCCACACCGGCACCTTCCAAACCTCACCACCACACCCCAAAAAATGGTCCATGATATCCAGTAGTTGCATGTCCCCCTTCTTCCCCTACAACCCTCTCTCCCACGCATTACACCTCCCCGGTCTGGAGCATCTGCACAACTACCTTTCCTCCTCCTCCTCTTCCTCCACGTCTCCCAAACCGCAATTCATGCTCTTCCTCGGCGACTTCATCTACATCGACCTCCCGATCCGCTTCGGCACCAGCACGTCACACTATAGCACCGCCTACCGCAAGATATACGCCTCCCCTTCTTGGACGCAGACTGTCCAATCCCTACCATGGATCCACGTCTACGACGACCATGAAATCACAAACGATTGGGGAGGCGGCGGAGATGGTAATAGTAACGATAACAAGAACGCTAATTTCAACGCCATGCACAGCACCACCGACCCAAACCTCTACACCTCCGCAATGACACCATGGCACGCCTACCAAGCAAGCAGCAACCCGCGTCCCGTCCACGAAAACAGCACGTATTTCACCTTCTCGCGAGGCGACGTATCATTCTTCGTGCTCGACACACGACGGTACCGATCCGGCTCGAGCGTACCCGACGGAGTGAACAAGACGATGTTAGGAACTCAGCAACTGGCCGATGTATTGAGCTGGCTGGAGACGGAGACTGAGAGGGGGAGGTTGAAGGTGTTGGTTAGTAGCGTGCCGTTTACGCGGAATTGGAGGGGGGATGAGAGCGTGGATAGTTGGGCGGGGTATCTGTGGGAGAGGGAGAGGGTGTTGGAGGGGTTGTGGAGGACGGAGGGCGGGGTTGTTGTTAGTGGGGTATGTTCTCTTCTCTTTCCCTTCCTTTCTTTCTCTTTCCCGTTCGTTGCATGATTTGGTGTTCAGGATACAGTATTGCAACGTTGTGGATAAATTGAACGACGTAAGGCTGACAGTGAGAAGGACCGCCATGAACACGCTACAACGCACTTCCCTTCTCCAGACGGGAAGTCGAATGTCATTGAGTTCTCGACATCGCCGCTGAGTCAGTTCTATCAACCTTTCGAGAGGCAGTATCGACAAGAAGAGGATTCGGACGTTATGATATACTCCCATCCGTATGGGGTGTCGAAGTTTGGGGTCTTTGATTTCGATACGTCGGATGAGAAGGTGTGGAAGGTGGGCTTCAGATTGGTGGTTGATGGTGTGAAGGTGTGGGAGTATGAGTGGAGTGCTGAGAGAAGGCATGGCTAGACGTCCTCGGCAATGTGCATATATCAGCCACACTGAAGAGTAGGATGGGCCTTGTGTGGTGCGAGCCTCGCCAATCAGCGGCCAGTCCAGCGAAAAGTTTACCATTAAATCTATCTAAAGTCCAATTCATCCCGTCTCTTTCGCCGTATCTCATCTACCGATCTACCAACACATATGCAGCAGATCCAAGCGCATACCCAATGAAACTCCACATAATGCCGCTCGCTCGCTAAGCTAAGGCAAAGACATAAACAAATCCATCATCTTCGGAAAATTCGGCGTCCCAAGCCCAGTCACTGGATCCCATCCAGGCACAGATTGAAATCCAGCCGTACCACATCCCTGATTCCCACCATTCGTGACATCATTCAACACTTGAGGGTTGGCGTACAACACAGGATTAATGAAGCCTACAGGTGATTTCTTCGCGTTGATGCGCTGTTCGTTGATGTTGTTGAGCACACTGGCGAAGGTGGGACAGCTAGCGCTTGTGCCGAAAGAGAGGGAGAATTGACCATCGACGGCTGTCACGTAGTTGACGCCATTTGCTGAGACGTCGGGGAATCCTCGCACTTTCTGCGAGTTGTTGAATCGGTCTGCACCATATGGAGGAGCGTGCTGCTGGAAGTAGGTCGCCATGGCTTTCTCTTGATACGAGGGGAGGGCGAAGACGTTGGAGAATCCTCCGCCGGAGAAGATGACTCGTTGAGAAGCGCTTTCGGGGGTGCGGACTGTCGAGCCATTCAAGACCTGTGTGGCGCCAACGGAGGTGACGTACGGACAGCCTCCTGGAAAGGAGGGGTTGAATAGGCCGTTGCTCCCGTTGTTGTATGCTCCTGTCACTGAGTTGATGCATTGGCCTCCATTTCCTGCTACACCGAAATCACCAGATGAGTACAAAATCGAGACACCTTGAAGCCCAAGCTTCATGTATTCCAGGCACTGTCTGTTCTCGTACTTGGCAGACAGATCTGCTTCGTTGGATCCATAGCTGGTGGAGATGACATTGGTCGATTGAAACCCTCCACAATTCTCCTGGCCTTGGAAACCACCTGGCAGAGATGAAGGATACTGCCCATCGATGTTGGGGTCCTTGGAGTCGCCGCCCTGGAACGTGCAATAGCTTGCATCGATAGCATCAAGGAAATTGTTAAAGCTTCCTCCAGAAACAGTATCTCCGACTTGATACAGCGTGACCTGTTGTGGGTAGACCAGAGCCATAGCAAATTCAAGATCGAGTGCTGATTCTCCATTGAATTGAAAACTCTTGTTTGTCTGCTGTACAATAGCACCATCGATCAAATTAATATTTGGGGACGTGCCGTCTAATGGTGCAGAGAACTGCTTGAAGAACATGTTTAGGTCCGATTGAAGGAAGGCCTGCGGTGTGAACTCGGTGACTCCAAGTGTGTTGTTCCGCATGGATGTGCTCCCGGGTGGCATGTTGTAGAGGGCCTGAAGGCACGCTGGAGTGATCATGGTATCGCAGTTTTCCAAACTCATCAGAGCATTCGATACCACCGCACCTTGTTTCGGATTCGATGCATCGCTGGGCGAACCGAGAATTCCGTGGGGAGGCACAGCCTGACGCTTGTTCAATTGTCGAATTGGAGGAGGAAGGAGGGTTTCGTGGCGGATAGTCCGTCGCGGATTGCCCAATTGCTTGTCGAAATGTACTGTTGGGGTGACGATGTCTATGTGATCGGTGAGATGCCCTGGAATGCTGTAGTGTTTGCAAGCCACATGCTCATGTCCCGCCTCGTGTTTGTACAGGTGGTACTCGGTTTTCAAGAGTCGTTCTGCCTCCATCGTCGTTGCATTGAACGTCATCCAATTCCGGGACTGTGACATCAGTACCCTCCTGAGATCAATCCCGGACGCCGACAGCCACTGTTGTACGGCATCGATAGCTTCTGCACTTGGCGAAAACATATCCACCACCTTCTGCGGAGACCAGTGTTTCCCATAGTCCGGAGACTCTGGGTGCGAGACTTGATTAATGAATTCTTCTGCGCGGTGCAGGTTTTGCTGTGCTAGACCAATTCGAACGGGAATGACAGTGGTGGGATGGAGTCGGGAATGTCGTGCCCATTTCGACGGAGGATTATCACGACGTTCATGAACAACATGGCCAGAAGATGTAACGGGTGACGCAGATGTAGCTACCACCAGGGCAGCCCATATCTGGAAAACAGCTTCAAATCGCATATTACCCTTCCCTTCGGATGCTAAGCTCGAGCATCTGACGACTAAATTTTTGGACAAACGCTGTTGATATGTATGGTATCTACCGTGAATTACGTGGCTATGCTAATTCCCATGGATACTACTGAAACCATTGACTGAGTAGCAATCGCCCTTCGACACAGCCGGAATGAATTAAGTCCTCCGGATTGGCGTCCACCGCAACGTCAGTGGCCAGAGGTATTTTTTGGGCCCCTCCTCAAACCGGATGGGTTTGTGAAGCTCGAGAACAAGCAATGCCATGGACGGGATCCTTGACATTTACCCACTATTAAGCATGATCTGGGTTTCAACAAGACGACGTAAGCTTTCGCTTCGCACGGATGCGTAGATCTTGCGATAAAAGTTGCGAAAGTTCACTGTGAAACCGTGCCGAAAAGATGAAGGCGGAAAGAAGCCTTTTGCTCACCAATCGCCGAGTCGCGAGTATGAATAGAAACAAAAATGTTTCTCGATGCGGAAACGAAGCGATTGCGGCTCAACTGAGACTAGAATCACAACTTCGGATGAAGGCTTGCAGATTCATGAATCACTCGCAGCTATGATTCGACCCCACCAGTTTTGAGTGTGGTATATTTGCTCCATGTCTTTTTTTGGAGCGCACGTTGATCATTCACAATCTTCCAGAGCTCTTCGTTCTCCCTCCGAAGCTCTTCGTCTCCGCTTGAAGAGGAAGTATTTGTTGCGGCGATGGAGAAGCTCGCAATTGCTTTCTCAAGTAGGTCAGTGGGAAACCCATCAGAAATTATGGCCCGACTTGGGGTACCAATTGAGCCTTGCAGTTTGCTTGTGAAAATGTAGCTGCCTTCGCCCAACTTTGGCTTGACGACCGTGAGAGGCTTGGTCATTCTCTGAGCTGTAAAGGGCGAAGACATCAGTAAGTTCGTGACAGGTGCATTGAGGTCTGCGAGTTCGGCCGTGAAAATACGACGAGGTGTATCCCAGTGCACGATTTTTCCTGACGTGTGCCCAGACAGCAGGGCTGTACCATCGTAGCTGAGACCAAGACAGAGAACTGGACTTGGTTCCCCTTGTGCAGTCCATGAAGGAAGAGTTGCCTGCACAGGTGTGCTCTGCAAGCTTTTATCGTAGAGCTGATTCACTTTCGAATCTCGGCTTGAGAACTCGACGAGCTGCACTGAACCGTCCTCAAAGCCGATATACACGGCCCGATCGCACGGATCTAAAGCTAGACAGAGTGGCGTAGATGGAAGAAGAAATGTCCGAAGCAGATCACCTGAGTGATAGTCCCAGACAACGATCGTATTATCCTTGCTCGCGGACACGCAGATGTCGGTCCCGCTAGCACTATGTCCCATAACAAGATTTGTGATGGCGGCTCGATGGTTGGAGAGAGTTCGAAGAGGTTCGGGACTTTCGGTTGCTGTCATCGACAAGAGGCGTGGAACTGACCAAATGTGGATGTTTGAGTCTTCAGAACCTGTGATTAGATGTGATTGGTTGCCTGCAAGACATGAAATCGGCTGCAGATGAGCAGTGGGAGTAGATACTTGTCTTCCAGTGCAGATCTTGGAATAGTCAGTATATCTTCTCTCCCTTGCATAGGTTGGAAACCTACCTCCCACAGAATTGCCCTTCCTTCGGCTGTACCAAGCACCAGAACTCCATCACCAAGCAGAGTCAAACTATGGATCCTCTCTGGAAACGAAATTAATGCTTCTTGATTGCCTTTCTCCCTCGAGTATACGTGCACCACTGCTTTGTCTGCTTGTGCTGCAAAGATGTGGGTTGAGGTTGCAGCTAAGCCATTGACTCGAGTTGAGCTCTTCTTCAGGGAGGATTTGACGACAGGGATTGGGTGCAATTCGTGGAAGTAGATGCCAATATCTTTGGCGATGGCAGTATTGGCAGTCTTCGGCTGGGCCAAGATGGACGTAATGAAGCTTTCAGTTAACATGGCGACTGGCTTGCTGTTGTGCGTACTACAGGTTGTGCAGCCAGGCGCAGCGAGCTGGACGAGGTGATATTGACGGTCGGAAGAAGCCCCTTCCGCTGTGGATGATCTCCGGTTTGCAACTCTCCTCAATCTGATTTGGAATCGATCGAGGCGCCGTCACAATTACGTGGGTATGGGATCTGAATGATGCGCAGTGGATGTAGACTGAAGCCACGACAGGGAGGAATCGGCGAAGATCTGGGACTGCGGGAGGTCGTTCGCAGAGCGCAGTGGAGTGGAGGTGCAGTATTGTGTCGTATTGTCTTATATTGAGTTGTCTGTGCCCTGTCTTGGGCTGTCTTGGGATGGTGATATATCGTATTGTCGCGCACAAAGCTGCAGCTGTAGGGTCATCTATTGTATTGCGATATTGAGGCTTGGACCGGGCTGGTCTGGGCTGGATCACTGGCCGTCACAAAATATCGAGTTGCCCGCGAAAATCCAGATGCAGCTGAGGGCTAACCCCAATTGATACTAGTGGATCGGTGGCCGGCACGACATTGTTCCTGCGCAAGAGGCAAGATGGAAGCTACAGGCTAACAGGGACTCGACCCCGCCCCGGAGCTCGTTGGTGTGGCGGCCAGCCAGGCCAAAAATAAGAAAAATAAGCTCTGGTCAGGTTCAGGTTCAGGTTCAGGTTCAGCACAGTGCAGCCCAACGCCCAAGTGCACTGAAGTGGTGATGCCCTGACGCCCGGCCCTGATCAACTGATCTTCCCGTCCTCGCCTAAATAACACCAGGACCGTCAGTACAAGTGCATTCCTTTCATCTCGCATCATCAACACAACCAAACATCATTAATCAATTCAGCCCCTTCCCCTATCTTTACCGAGTATGTGCATAATTCACATCAACTTGTTTATTTAATTCAATCCCTCGGTTCTCTTGTGTGCATAACTTCAGATTGCCCTTTTGTATTTCGCAAGAGCAAAGTTTTTGCTTCTGTGGGCCCTTGTCCCTGTCGATTCGATAGAAGCTGAACCCCCCCTTGCTTTGTTTTCTTTTCCCGTCCCCTGAGCACATCGTTTAAAACGACCCATCAGATTCCGATCCAAGCTCGCTACTCCCCCCAAGAGATCATCGTCCAGGGGAAACCAGTTTATTGGGAAATGTTTGCCAGCCACAAACAACGCCTCCGTTTTGCTTCAACCTCTTTGTGCCTTGTGTTCCTACTCGGGGCTGGTCCAATAATGCTCAGTAAATTGCTGCAGTGTTCTCATCCCCTCCCCCTCCCTCCCCCTTCCTCCCGACAGTACGGATCGAGGCCTGCGCGTGGCGCGTGTCACATACTACATTCCTCAAGCAAGGGCTGCTCAGCCTAGTTCAGCTCGTCGTCCAGCAGGACCACACCATGTCATGTTGTGGTCGAGTCCGGCGGGGACACCGCTGCCCAATGCAGGAAAAACAATTCATGGTAATCTCGTTATCAACCTTTAGTTCTCGTCTTTCCTGTTCTTCGAGTCATTTAGAATAAGTTTGCTCAGTTCTCACATCGTCAAGTTTCAACCTTATGTTCATCCGGAGTGCGTAGACGAGTTCGTCTATCTTTCTGTCCCCGCTGCCCCGTTCGTCTGTTCGTTGGTGGTTCGATCTTCTGAGACATATCGTCCTATCGAATTGCGAATCTTCGGAATGTTGCCGGACGCGATCTACGAGCCTGCAGGCGCCGCACATAACTTAACATGCCCCTCATGCTCCTTCGACCTTCAAATATGCAGGCCAGCGCACGACTTCCCCACAACATATGCAGCTCTTGTTGAGATGTTCTCAAATCCAAACGACGACTGCAGCACGATGGCGGACAGATGTTCAAAGACGTTGAAGCGAGAGAGTTCGAAACGGTCGGTTCATAGCATGAAAAGCCTTCTGCCACTGAAGTTGCTTTCTCCGACGCTACCACAGCCTGACATATGGCCTTCCACCAGCCAGGATCAACGGTCTACCTTTGGTGCGATACCTTCAGCCCAAGATACGTCAAGAGTCAAAGGAAAAATAAACAATCCTCTCGGTTTACGTCTCTCACTTGTTGCACCTGGACAATCACATCGGGACACACCGATATACAATGAGCCTGGGTCTCCATTGCCAGGAAGAGCTTATTACTCAAGCGACGATTTATGCATCAACTGCTCTTCAACCGTATCGGACTGCGACGATGGTTGTGTGTTTCGTGATTACAATGCCGCAGGAAATCGGGAACGGGAGAATGAGTTTGACGACGAGGCAAGTCTACAGCGATCCACCCAAGTACCAATGCTAATTCAACATAGTTTGCGAGGTCGCCCGATGCAATTGATGAGACTGACTATCGTCGACGATCTCATGTTAGCGATGCACTCCGGAGCTCAGGCATGTCCTTTCAATGTTCTGGGGAGACACTGGTTCCAAGTGAGGCCGCCTGGTTGAGCAGTCCCCTACCCAACTCGCCAAAATCACGAGTTGCACGTCGTCGCTCGAACCTCAGAGTACCGCTGGAAAGGAATGTAGAGAGTTGGCTCAGCCATACAGCCTCTGAACTTGGGGAGGATGTTCTGGTAAGACTTTTATCCGCGGTCTTCTACCTCGTTGATTGACTTCTCTAGGCTTGCGCAACCGTTATCGCTCCCATCAAGGCTCAAGTGATCGAGGTCAATACCACCCGTCTCTCCTATGAAACTCTTCCACCACGAACTTCGTCACTCAACGCACCAAATTCTGCGACCCTCCCAGTTGGCAGGTACAGTTGGGCATCATCGGACGATAGTCCTCCCGATACTCCAAGAGGCGAATGGGAATTCGACGACAGCCGTTCTCCGTGTAATGAACCCCAATGGGTATTTCCAAACAGAAGGTTCGACCTTGCGATGAACAGCCCGCCAATGTCGCCTAAGGTTTTTCCAGATCCGCCAGCAGCATCAAGATTCTCATATTCTGTCATGAGTGCCGGTATAGAGATTGATGAGGACCAAAATATGGCATCTCGCTGGTCCTTCGATACGACGACATCGGAAGACAAGTCTAACGTCGACATCATCACAGACCTCGAAGATATTGTTTCTGGTTTCCCTACCAACATGCTTCTTCCCGATACTCCATGCATATCCGAGATTCGACTCGCTCTCAACAATACCAACCCACAGATTCCATCCCCCAACATTTCACCTCGTACACTCGGACCCCCCTTCAACTCAACAAACGACAGGAGATCCGTCGCAAACTTCTCACGGCCTCGCACGACCAACAACTTGACTTCATCCCGAAGCACACCAATGATCAGACCAACAGCCTGGCGGACATCCTACATCTCATCCTCCACCACCATCCAGCCCACCACCCACCTCCCAACCCTCGACCTCTCACCCCTCTCCCGAATCTTCCCCAACGGCTCCGAATACGCCCAACAAGGACTCTACGCGCACATCCTCGCCCACATCTTCCTCAGCTCCCTCCCCGCCCCATCACCACAGCTCGAGACCGTCCCTCGACGCCGCCGCGACACGCCCTACTGGACGACATCACACTCTGGGCAGCCGCGAATGTCGAATTCGTATTTGTACAACAACGAGTCTAGACTGCAGACG
The DNA here is from genome assembly GCA_026120085.1 of Cadophora luteo-olivacea. Taxonomy (NCBI): domain Eukaryota; kingdom Fungi; phylum Ascomycota; class Leotiomycetes; order Helotiales; family Ploettnerulaceae; genus Cadophora; species Cadophora luteo-olivacea. The sequence goes on from JALRMC010000092.1 coordinate 61,842, forward strand.
CGGATTCTGAATCTCAAGCTGCGGATTAGGAGATGTATATTCCGCCTCATGAATAATATGGATTCGAGTATATGCCAGGCTAGTGAGGATGGGAGGGCTGAAATCATGTTGAGGGCTGTGGAGGAGGTTGTGCGGGGGTGTGAGAAGTTGAGTTCTGCTTCTAGCGAGTGAGGGAGTGATTGAATCATTCATTCGGTTGTCGGTGGTTGGTTCATGGGGAAGTTGAGGTTCGAGTGATTGATACCATTCTCTGTTTTATTGCCGCTGTCGTAATTTTGGGCGCAAAGAAGTCTGTTTAAGGATATACCAGGCGTTTAGATTTTACGGAGATGGGTTGCCAGCCGGTATTTGGAACTGCTGTCGTTCTTGTGCATATTTAGCGGGTGGGGAGGGAAACACGGGTAGGATGGAAAATCTAGGATAACTTAATTGAGTAATGTTTCATACGAGCATCGCTGCTTCGCTTTTGTTCCTTCCATTCTCCATGTCAACATGCCAGCAAACTCATGAATCCGAGTTTTGATCCGCCGCACCATGCATGATTCCAAGCAAAGGTTCTGTTTGATGCCTTCTTGCTATATCAAGGTGGTCAGGCAATTGCCTCTCCTGCGACCATCTGTCCACGACTCACCTAGTCTCCCTTCCCGTTGCTGGAAGTATAGCATCCACAAGGCGACTGGCTCCGTATCCACCATTTTGAATTCTCTTCTTTCAGCAAAGTCCTAGATTTAGCACAAGCTAACGTGCCAGCCCATGAGGAACTCATACGAAGCCAGGTCAGCGACCTATCTCTCTTCTCGACTCCGCCGTAGTAATCTACCACAGTATCCGATCGCCCACAAAACCATACACACCACACCACAACACATTACATTACATTCCCCATACTCAATTCGATCCTGGTTAGGAGACAAGTTCTGGAAGGGTATTATATCTCATTAGAGTTATCTTGTCAAAAAATGGCAATGCGATATAATACATAAAAAGGGTCCAACCAATAAGAACAGTCCACTCCACATTCCCCACTCACCCAACAAAACTCAAATATTGAAACAAGAAATATTCCCCTTCATCTCTCCTATAGTATGGTTCTCATCTCTTCTGTACCGATCGTTCTTTCACGTGAGGAGTTCCTTTGGCGTTGGAGTGATTAGATCAACTTATGCATGTGCAAACAGTCGTCCGTCTACAACTTGGACTTCTTGACGCGCTTGGTGGTGCAGACTTCGACTTCCTCGGTGTCGTCTTCGGCGGTGGCATCATCAGCGACAGCCTCCTCATCAGCAGCAGCTCCATCATCAGCAACAACCTCCTCATCAGCAGCCGGCGCAGCAGCAACCTCACCCGACCCAGCCTGGCCATCGAAGCTCAAAAAGGTAGAAGGTTGACCGGCAGCAGCCTTATCGAGGGCGATGTTGTTGTTGAGCTTCTTGGTCTCCTCGGCTAGCTTTGGGGCTGTGTCTTTGCCTTGGGCGGCTTGGGCTTGGAGTTGGAGGACGGTGGCTTCGAGCTTGAGGACTTTGTTCTTTATCTTGCCGTTCTGTTTTGTGTGTTAGTCTATGTATGTATTTTCTGTCTTTCTTTCTTGTTTTATGAATGAAAGTTGAGATGGATGGGAATGGGATTGGGAAAGAGATGTGAGGATCAGGAAGAGGGAAAGGCGTATGTACCTGGAGAGCAACCTTCTCGTCACCAGTTGCAGCCTCGATGGCGACGTTGAAAGCGTCGGTCTCGGCATCGTTGGCGATATCGTTGACGTCGCCGAGGAAAGCAATGTCTGCTGGGTCGACGTTGGCGAAGTCGGAGGTGTCGATGGGGAGCTTGGCAAGGACCTCGTTCAGAGCGTCACCGGCGACTCCTCCACTCACGGAGAGGTCATCGTAGGTTTGAGTTCCGAGGACACCAGCGCGGGCCTTGAGTTGAGTTGGTGCGGCGGCGGAGAGGGTTGCAAGAGCAAGAGTGACGAGAGTTGAGTATTGCATTTTGAAAGATTTGTGATGTTGCTGTTGGAAGATCGAAAGAAGGTATGTGTATGAACGGTAAGTATGAATTGATGAAAAGACAGGTAGGAGTAACAACAGCGCAGCCGTGCAGTAAAGATTGAAAAAGTGGAATAAATGAATGGACAGCGCAGCTGTTGTTTGAAAGGGAGTTAAGATGGAATGGAAGTGGACTGTAAAGAATGGATGGTGAAGGAATGAGGATAGAAAAAGAGGGAAGTCTCGTCTGATATATATACTGACTTGGACTCGACGTACGGTGAAGGCGTCAACTCATCTGATGTTGTGACGTTACCAGGTTCACTCGTACCATCCCGTTTCGAGGCCACTGTCAACAGACCTACCCATGGAATTCCCAGCCTCTCCGCTAGCAAAACACCCGCCAAGGAAATAACCCATCTCACTTTCCACCATCTCGGGCGCAAACCCGTGTTGTCCGCTGGATCCATCACGAATTTGGACGAGCATCCGCTCTTGGCAGTAGTATTGATTCGTTCGACCGTCCATTCTGTGGAAGGAGAAGAAGCCTCTGTCCGGAACACATGCCTAAACAGGACTGTTTGTATGATCTGCATGTACCGTTCGTCGGATGTTCTGAAGCGAAACGTTAAACGAGCACAGCGCATGAACTCACAACACAACCTCAAACAAGCGCCAAGCACATCCGATCACCTCAACTGATCATCTTGGCGCTTATCCCTTCAATTCTTACCTGGTTTTCCCAGCATCAGACGAACATCCTCTCCAAGATCCGTTGCAGCCTCATCACTTGGCGTGTCATTGTCCGCCTTTGAGCCCCTTCATCCCATCCAAAGGAACGATTGCGATTCGTGGGAGATTTTCGAGGAGAACATGATCTGAAATCTACCCCACATCAGCCAGCTCCGTGTTAACTTCGGAGACGAGAAGAGGAGCTGTGCCTCCTGGAAATGGAACACAAAACATCTGCCAAGATCGTCTGCTTTCGACTTCAACCCCTTGAACAGTTGAACTCCAATTTCCTCGTCGATGTCGAAGGTCTTGATCTCCACTGCGGGATTATCGCGAGTCGTGGCTGTCAAAAGGCCCGTGCGTTATATTGCGATCTGGACAAGCAACGCCCGAAATTAATTCCAAGACGCCATCGAATGCTTGAGGATATTTTTAATTGATTAGTTCTGAAGCTTTGATGGGTTGTCAGCCTTGTGTATATTCATTGCACAGCTAAGCAAGACTCAAGCACGAAGAAAATGATATCGACAAGGCTACTGGCCCACGAATTGTGACTTTGGATCTGCTTCCCTTCAGATCAGTAATCCGAGTTCTCGGGTTCCTCAGTTTTCAGCTGTCTCAGAGATCGGATGAAATTGCTGTTTGCGCATGTACAGGGAAACGATTTATTTTGAGAATCATGTTCTGCGTCCAGGGGTAAGAGTTGTTGGTATCGAAAGTCGGCTTGGCAGCATTGGCAAAAGGCTTCCGAGCGCGAAGTCCAAATTCAACAATTGGCTGGCCCCGAACCTCCAAAAATCCCTCTGGAAAGAATTATCTGACATTGGAATCTTCATGAATTTGTTTTTCTCAATTTCCCTTACCTGATTCTATATCCCACAGTCAGAAGTTGACTTGGGCCTCTCTATGATGTCGAGACAGTAAGTGGAAACAGTCGTGATTCAAGAAACGAGCAACAAGGGCGTAGAAGACACTTTGGCGCTGGAGGAAACGTATCTTTCGGACAAGTTCGCTCCATATGCCACTACCCCATGAGTTTCAGTGGAATAGTCTACATTTCCAGCTCTCATATGAAAACAGTGCCGTCAAGACTTACGTTGAGTTGATCGGCAGATGCCGTGCAGAGGAAGTGGTGCAATGTCTCCGGGAACGTCTCCATAACGAACGGTAGCGGAAATATCTTGTACATAAATGAAAACATTCATGACTGACATCACAATGTTTCGCAGTCTATACGAGCGTAATCGTTGCCTTATCCGTCCGATTCATGGAAAACTCCCCAAAAGTCCTGCATACCCCAATCCTGCGGAAATGACCTGTGTCCCCGACCGGGAAAATGATCAACCATATCTGCTCATGGACATTCTCAGGTCCGAGAGATACTCTCAACCGCAGATAGAATTCTCTCTGGAGGGACTCAAAATTCGACGTGTCATCATCAGGGCTCATTTGGTAGGAGTTGGTCCGCATCATCTCTCTCGAACACATCACGCCTCTCAGTAAGGCCCAGCAACTCTCAACTGGGCCCCAATGATTACCTCCAGTGGTCATATTGTGTACATCTAGGACTTCGATATCGTATTCAGAAAGACTATGGCCTCTACCTTGTTTATCACCGCCGTCCCAGGCCCAGGTAGCAGAACCATCTGCCCTAGTCCAACTGAAAGACGGTGGTCGATGGTCCCACGTCGATGGATCTTCAAGATTGCAGTCAGCAACCTGCGGTTGGCCGAGTTGTTGACGCCCTAGATAACCAGTCCCATACTTGAACGAAAGTCCCATTGCCAGATCACCTTTCCACAAACCAGATATGTAGGATTGTTCAGGGCCCAGTACGTGAGCGTGACGCTTGTAGAAGGTCTTCGCGATGCTCGAAAGAGCGATCAACTTATCTTTGTCTGGATATGTCAGGAGTCGCCTACTGTATTCTCCAACAAGAATATACCACGCATCATAAATTCCAGTGGAACTTTGAAAAGCTTTCTGAGACAGGCTTGATCCCTCGGAAAGATGGTGCTTCTCATCCAGAATCAAATCCTGAGGCTTGGGTATAAGCATACTTCTCATATCTGAGCCAAGCCATGCCATGTTTACCTGGCCATGAGGTTCCCGTTCAGAGGCTTGCATCTCCCGACACTCCCAGCCGACCTCAAGGTGGCTCCAGTGAATCATTCTGCAAGAGAAAACCCTTTCTTGCAGAACCCAGCCACGTTGACTGAGGCCGCCGACATTGATGATGTCAAATACTTCCGGTATGTAAGGATGAATCATAGTCCGCATTCCTGAGTGGCGGCAACTCCTGATGGCTTGGATGTTCCGATCCGCCAGAAATCCCGAATCACTGCTTTCCGCACTATCGGCGGAGATGGTGAGGTGCGCGTATTGGTATATACCAGCCATCTTGCCCGCTTGCTCAGCCCAGTCTTCAGGAGAATCTTGAATGATGCAAAGAGCATCTATCCAAAGATATTGCAAGCCCAAATTCCGGCTTACTACGATAGCATCTCTTAGTGTTCTTGGGAAATCCTCTAGTTTGATACCGCTGACATGGGCGTCAAGGTTTTCAGATGTTGTGGTAAGTGTAGGTGCTGTTCCCCATCGATAGCTCAATGCGGCATATTTTGCAGCCTTCCCATCGGAAATGAAGAGACGGGGATCGCGCGGTGGTTCATTGCTTCCTACATCGATCACCCTCTTGGGCAAAATGCTGAGGGAAGTTGTCTGGCAATTTGGGTGCGATTCGATACATGCCTCCAGCCACTTCGAGATTCGTGAGAATATGACCGGTGATCTTGGGGACGATTCAACTTCAAGAATTAGAGAAGTCCGCTATTTCGACGAATTGTTGACTCACTGTTGTCGTGTTGCAGGGGGCATGATGGTTGGAGTGAAGGAATGGTCGAGCGTCTCAAGCCTTTCGGGCAAGGAAGGGAAGAAAGCTTAAATCTTCTTGTGCCAAGTCCCCATTTGACAAGTAAATGAGGGTCGCCACTATCACTGTACGTGCAAGCAATGGGGCCGTCGAGTTCTTTCTTCCAGGAGTCATCTGCTCCGTTCTGAGGTGCAAGGCTGGTAAAGATCAACATGCAAAGATGGCATCCAGAACTCGCGGAGCTTTCAAGGTGCTGCAGGCTCTTACGAAACCTCCGTACAAGTCGACCTTCGCGGTATCTTCCAGGCCCGAAATTAACTTTGGCACAGGAGGCGCATAAAGAATGGAGCTCGTCGGCCGCCATCACTCTAGATGGAGTGTAGTTCACAGAGCGGTCTGCATATAAACAGGTAGCTTGATATCCTCAACATTCATAGAAAGCTTAAGTACGATGTCCGTCGGATTTTGAAAGACGACGAAAGTTACCGTGGAGACTATCCTGCCTACAGAAACGTTACTGGAGAGCGGGGCTGGTGTTTCTAATTATATCACGTGATTGAGCTTGTTTCAGTTGGGCCATGTAATTCCTGATAAGGAGCGCAGGGGAAGCCAGATGATTGTATCGAGCATAAACCACATGAGGAGCAGAAATCTTCCTGAAGATGAAATTTTCCGCTTGTAACAAACACAATCGGAAGAAAACGAGCTTCTGTTCTGCCAGTTTGCTGACTGGGATGAGACCGGGACATACAATCAGAATTCACCATAACATATACATTACTTAAACCAGTGGCGGGTGAAGGTTGATAACAAGGAAGTGCTCAGAAGATACAGAGAGCTCAGACCGCAGGTCTCGCTTAATGGGACGTCTTCGTTGACCCTGCCGCGCCCGCTACTTGGACCACACTTTTGGCTTGATCAACACTGTATCAAGCTTAATGGAAGAGAAATGACTAGTGTAGAAGATGCTCACCTCTTTCTGATACTAGATTATGCACTTCTTGGAGGTGTGAAGAATACTTGCCTTGGTTTTGCTCTTCATTGGACATAATGTACAGAACGGTCTACTGCACGTTGGTCTAGCATACAAACGCGTGTTGGCCTCTCTCTTTAAATCTTTGATGCGAATCTCAAAGAAGTGACAACATGCTGTCCTTTCGCCCAGTTTCAAGCAGCAGCAACAGACAGGTTACATTTGAGTGGTCGTGTTCCAGAAGCTGCAAAGAAACATGGAGCAATCTCTGGAATGGTTTCGAACGCACAACAAAAGATTTGAGGTACAATGGGATCTCATGTTATATAGGATTGGCACGCTGGCTCTCAAAACACAATCCTCAAGATCCATCCACCTCACAGTCTTCCAAAATGGATGGTGCTCAGCTCTATGCGCTGTTTACAAGTCCAGTAAGAGCATTTCATCATCATCATCTCGTCCTTCCGCATGACTAATCGCCTTGTAGGATCTCCAATTGACGCAAGTCGAAGAAGAAGTGTCGCACGAACTAGCAGATCACATACTGGAAGTTGTAGAGTCTATCGATTTCAAAGTAAGTTACTGTCCATTCTTGGAGGTCAAGATTCGCGTTTCTGATTCTGAAAAGATGTACAACTCTCCTCGAAATGATCTCCAAGGAACCGTAGAGGCTATGGTCGATTGCCAGGCTGGGGACTTCATCCGTAATGCGAAATCCAACATTCCCATCCATCTTTACCCAACCGTAGGTGTCCGAGCAGGCCAAATCATCTTCAAGCATTTAAAGGGCCAAGGCATCAGTCGGGAGGTGCTCGAAGCCCACCTGCAGGCCGTGATCACGATCGCGGGACGAGGGAATCCTTTCAACGATGCTACAATCAAAGTATGCTCTCAATGTGGAATATTCTCAGGACTACCGCTGACAGACCCAAGCTCCAAAACAAGTTCGTCGAATGGCGCGACTTCTTGGGCGTCGAAGCCACCTGTCTCAAAGGCTTCACAACAGCCGTCAGCAGCCAACTCAATCGCAACACAAGCCCGGCTACAGTACATCGAAATGCACGGTTGGCTGGTGTCGTGATGCAGAATGTTCTGCGTAACCACCTCCGGAAATGCGACCAACGCAACGAGGCCCATGATTCCGGTGCTGATATTCGAGCCAAGACTGTTACGGCGTTCAAGGCCTGGAAAGAGGAGGGTCCGGCTGGAAATCTGGTTCATAATTTAGGCTGGGACAAAGAGACTTCCGACGCGTTGTTCGCAGGACTGTTGGAGGGTTTTTCGAAGCCTGTGGATGAGCAGGACCCCATTAAGGGCGTCACAGCTATTAGATATTGAGCGTTTGCTTCTGGGTATGAATACTGGAAGTGCTTTTGCAAACGAAGCCGCGATTCATGCAGGTCGCAGGCAGATAGAAACGATGTATTATTATCGTTGCGATAAAAAAGACCGGGTTATTGGAATATCAAGGCCCAGTGTATGTTCCTATAACCACTGCAATGAACGAAAGTAATATTTTGAACCTATCTACATTCTTTCATTTTCGGTTATTTTCCGCCATATTTACATCCGCCCTGCAGTGAGCTACCGCAGCTAAACCAAAGAGACATAAAATGAATGAATGAAACAGCATCAACTAAGCTCGCACCACCCAAATTTCTCCTATGTACAGTACGAAGCTCCTTTGGCAGAAACTTGTCGTGCCTAGCGGGGCCGTAGGTCAGTTCGCTCATGTGGCAGTAAATGTCGAGCCGATGGGACCAAACTTAATATTCGAGAAGGTGACAGAAGCATCGGGGTGATCGGCTTCAACCTCAGCAGGGACACCAGAGGTAACAGGGCAAGAACCACGCTCGGCACCGAGTGCGGTAGAATCAATTGGGTAAGTCGAATCGAGCCACAGCATGTTGGCGTAGTGATCATCCCACACTGACATGACGAGGACCATGCCTGCCTTGAGAGCCTTGCCCATGCCCTCCAAACCACCGAGGGTCTTCTGCTTATAATTATCTCCGAAGGCTGCCTTCTGAGCATCGCAGAACTCGGTGGTGATGGAATTGCCAGTGACATTGGGAATGAGTGACTCGGAGTTTGGAATGAGCTTGTTATTTTGGACGTAGAATCGTTTGATCTCCGTGAGTGGGTCGCCGATAAATTGAGTGACAACCGTCATCTTCTTCGTCGTGTCGACGGTCATACCTGGGCCATAGAATGACTTGTCTCCCCTGTTTCAAATACAGTCAGCTCTAGATCGGGAAGAAAATGGCTTTTGTTGAAGGGAGGCATGGCAGAGCTTACATGCGGTACGAGTTGAAATCGCATCCATCGGGGTCGCAGACACCAGCATATCGGTCTGCAGAGTAAGTGCCACCACATCCATCTCCTGCACATTCGCTTTGGCCGATAGGATCGCAAGCATGGGGAGTGTAAGCAGTCGAGATGGAGTTCGCTTCCCAGATATCCATCTCCGAACAGCAGGAGCCTCGGTCTCCAACACCAGCATTTGGGTCGTTGCTTGATGGCTTCCAGCCAGCAACATTGGCCTGTAGACGTCAGCTTTACTTCTTTGTATATCAAAACCGGCACCCACCTCTCCGTTGATGAACTTCAGATCACGAGGGCACTGAGCATCACAGTATCCGGTACCTAGAAATTTCGTATCAGCACATGCATATTGTTATCTTCAGGTCCAATGAGCAAGGCAACTAGCTTTGGCCCATTTCATCTGCTCAGTGAGGCTTAGGGGTAGATACTCTCGTTCAAAACTTACCATACTTCGCTCCCGCCTTGTTGTTGGGGTACTTGCCCATACCACCATCTTTGTCCATGGACACAAAGTAGAGGGCACCATTGAGACCGCAAGGTAGCTTGGAGAGGTCAACATCGAATGTAAATTCCTTGTTCAGCAAGCTGAACATCTGGTAAGAGGTATCCGTCTCCATAAGGTACAAGCGCGAGCCAATATTGGTCGCGTAGGATCCTTTGGTGATAAACTTGAGCGTCAAAGAACCGCCGCTAGCTGTAGCACCATATGTTGCAGTATAGTCAGCACCCTCAAGAGCGCAATTGGCTGCACAGGCCTTGTTGTCAGGGCAGAGAGCTGAGCTCCAGGTGTTTCCGTCATAGCAATTCGTGTAACTTCCACTCTTCTTATCGTGGACCCATCTCCAGTTGGAATCGATGACGACCTTTCCGGTTTTAGAAGTACAGCTTCCCTTGGCGGTACATGTTTGCCAGGTCATGCTAGGGTGGGTTTCTGTCTGTGATGTGCCAACTTGTTGGCCACGCACTACTGCGGCCACCAAAGACGAAGCGAGAGCCAAACTGCGGTACATGATTCCTGAGTAAGTGATATGAAGATGTTGAAAGAGAGCAAACGGATGAGGAAGGCTTTGTTTGGCTCAGGTGAAGGACTTATATACTCTTTATGTGCTGATCCGGTGAGCGGCAAGGACTGCTATCAAATGAGATTCAAAGGACGAGGCGGTTCGACGGCAGAGCTGTCCTTACAGCCGGGAAGATCTCCTTGCAGTATAGAGTATATTGCATACTCCGGCTTAGCAAGAACAAATATAACGGAAGCTCCGCAGTGATAATGGTCTCGCTTGAGTTACTGCCCAGCTCTGGGTATGTGCCGCTGAGGTCTTGTGTGCTTGTGTGCATATTGCCTGTGTGGAATTGATATAAGCAAACCCTCAAGGAAGACGATGAGCATTAGCGAAAATTGTCATCAGAGCCAGGTGACATGGAAAGGAGACTGCGACTGTAAGTTCTCAAGGATTCCCATACCCATGTGTGTGCAACCGAGGAAAAAAGAAAATCCACCAAATCAAGTCAACCTTCTGGATTAATATTATCGGGGCGGAATCATGGTGATCACCGGATTGACCAGCATTCAGATGAAATGCAAGGAGAGAGCGAACCGGAGCTGGAAACGAGAATTTCGATGATATTTCCCCGCAAAGATCATTTTCCGGGGCTGGGCCGATGAACCATACCCATCTCGTCCTCACTCGATCTCAAGGAGGAGAACCTAGCAACTCGCTAAGCCAGGAAGATTCGGTGTTGGCAAACAGCCAAGAATCCGATGTCTGCTGTTCAAAGAAATGAGGTGTCGAAAGGTTTGGCAGCGGCTCTAGGCTTTGAATACTTCCGCAGCCGTGCCAATCCATAAGAAAGCGTAGTGTTGGCTCCCAATATCCATACAATTTTTTGACCAAGAGTGCTAACACTACACTGATCGATGAGCTGGAGAAACATCCTGGTTATTAAAGAGTGCCCTCGCCAAGAACTATCGACAATCTGCATCGAACTCCCCAGTGATGGAATGAAGATCAGTACATACCCAACAAAGACCTATTGATTGTTCAACATATGGCATAACAGTAAGTGACAATCATTTCGCAGGCTCGGCCATCAGGCGTATGTTTCGAGGAGCACGGAGACAAGTTCCGACAGGATCGATGACTTCCAAGGATCAATGTCGGATAAACGATATGCCAAGTGCACAGAATTCAATATGAAATTGGACCGAGTATGGCCCATCTCAGAAGCATGTGTCAGCCGGCCACTTGAAAAAAGCAACTGAGATCAGTGATTTGACATAATGATCCGACATTCCATCCCAGATGGCATGGCGAGTCAGGGGCGAGAGCAAGTAACTCTGAACAGCCTCAAAAGGTACCAAAAGACAATAAGATTGCTTCGCGAATCATGATTGTTCGTCTCGCAGTTGGTTCTGATGATGGTGGGTTGCACATGATTGTTTATGGTCGAGGGGTCGTTGATGACGCGGGGTCGGCATATTGTCTGCATGATGCAGTGGCATCGGCAGATTTCATGTTTTGTGGAGAAAAGCTGCCATATCGGGTTTAATCGACGGAGGATAAGCAGTCTAGCTTTCAAGGCGTTGTGCCACTTTTCTCAGGGCCTTCGTAGTCAAATTCGACGTCTTGCCAGGCCCTTAAGGCGAACAGCTCTTTGCTACCAGTCAATGCAGGATCGCCATTTAACATCTCCGCGCCGCATGGCTGTATTGACTCTGTTTTTGACTAGATCTTCTTTAATCTTGGTGATGGTAGTAACCACTTGAGAGGAAATCGCGGGCGCTTGACACATCAACGTAACAATCGGCAGAAGCTTAATCAGATGTTTCTTTGTCTCTACCCCAGCCGATATCATCGCGAATGACAGACCCTGGGAATTCCTAGACAGGTCGAGCTGACATCCCCTCGACACAACTCTTTGATTCGCCGACAACGGGCTGCGGCATAGATCGGAAAATGGGACGAGATACCTACCCCAAGCTTCCAGCCGAAGCAAGGAAGGCAGCCAGTGTCGTTTGATACTTTCAACCACTCAGGGAACCCAGTGTTGCAGTTCCAAGTCCCGAGTGTTGCACCAGCCAATCTCTTTCATGCATGCATGCCGGATAATACCCCACCCTCAGTAAAAGATGAGCAGGCGCCACGGCTGAACCCCAGACTCGGAAGATCTCGAAGGGTTTTCGAAATGGAAGCACTGTCGCCGACATTACTTTAAGTGGGTCAGGTGCTGGTGTTGTGTAGCTTGGAAGTGGTCTTGACCTGCAGAAACTTCGTGACCAGACCTTTGGACCTTGACATTCTTGATTCCTGACTTTTGAATGATCGGCGCAGAGCTCATTGCTCACACATACGATTCGAAAGAGTAAGATCTTTCATTCCTTGGCGTGAGCCGAGCTGTACTACTGTAGGGGAGAAAGTCGCATGTTCCAGCTGCGTTGTTGCTTTAAGGTTTCTGTCGAACGTGTCGAAGAGAGGAGACGACTTTGGCCGAAAGTACCTCCGGTGCGGTAGTGAGAGGCAAGCAGACCCGCTCTTTCCCAACGACGGCCATGTACCAGATACTGTATACACCAAGGACGGCTTGAAATTGGTCTACAGAGACGGAAGCTACGTCGTCAGTGGAGACATACTCCACGCCTGACTCCATAAATTAGGCTGGTGACGAAGCATAAGCCAAGAACATGACACTCGAAAACAAGTTCGTCTCCCGATTATCCAAGGCCCGGAAATCCCCCAAGCGCAAATGTATCGCAAGGTCCTGGACTCGAAGAATTTGGGCGGGGAAGCCCCTCATCATTTGTAATATAAAGAGTATCGCTACCCCGCTTAAACAATATGAACATTCTGCCGGTTTAATGAAACTTGCGGGTACGGCTAGATACTTGGTACGACACTGTAATAAACGTGGAAGTGACGACGGAAGCCTTGACGGTACCTCAGTATCCTTCGCTAAGGAGATTCTGAGCAAGGAGGAAGTCGATGGACGACATGTCTTGGCGCTCCAGAAACTGACGATGGGACAATTCAGTCTGAAGAAGTACAGCAGAGATGGATGCACTGTGAACGTGATTCCAAGCATCTTGTACAAGAAGGAAGATCTAGAGCGCCAGTAACTCCTTGAATGGGAACATCGCAAGTGACTGAACGTGTCATGTAACATCGTGTAAAAAGGTGTGCATGTACCAACATCTCTGCCCGCCAAATGACAATATTCCAGTGCCGTATTTTGCGCATCGAGTTTATGCCAGAGCATGACCTATGAGAAATGAGACTCATTTTATTGTCGTGGACTGAATGAGTGGTCAATATCCCTTGTTATCGCCCTTTCATCCAATGGTACAAGTATGCGAGAGCCGATGCAGGAACTAGAATGAGATCGAGATCCGCAGATTCAGATCAGGTACGACCGAGACATCAAGATATGGTGTCCAAGGACAGCCGTTGAAACGGAATCCGCGAATCCAATTAGCCTGCGTTGTACTTGACCCTGCTCGTTTTTGAATATCTAAGGAGAACAGACTCGTTACGAAGAAAGCAGATTGAGAGCCATGTTGAGGTTGAGTCAACCGTCCGATATCTTTAAGCCCTGAATGTCGAAGGACCGAACCTCCGTAGGCAACAGTGCAGCGACACCTTGTCTTGTAGAATGATATAAGCATCTCGATTGAAACGCGTGGCCTTTACGTCTGTCAAGCACCAGAGAGCACGGTCAATCCTCTGGATGAACGTGGCATTCGCTTTGAAGCTATCGTGTCTCTCGGCGTCAATGGCGATGCTTAACTGTCAAGCTGGTCATGATACCACGACCGCTGTAGGCACTGAAGCTGTGTATCAAAAGGTTCAGGGTACCCAGTACTTTGATGGGACGTAGGCCAAGTATCATGGCGAGGATCGCTCGCGTGTTGACAGCTGAGGGAAGTAGTACACTCGGTATCAAGCGAGACACTAGGAGAAGCCGAACATCCTATTTATCGTCTTGTGAAGTTGGACGTTTCACGTATAATCTGTTGTTGGGTCAAATTTGACACAACCACTTTGAAACGTCCACAACTCGAATAGGGCTCCAAAAGGTCCTATCCAGGGAACTGCACGGCTCCAATAGCACATTTAGAGGCTTAGATTCGGTCTAACTACCCTCTAAATGGCGAAAAGTGTGGTACAGAACTCATCGAAGAGCTCGTGCGAGGGCCCGCGGTTCGCTCGTCGCTGTGTTCGTGGTTCGTGATCGACCTCTACGCAAAGTCTCCTTCGGTTGAGAGCACAAGCATACTATGGAGCTATGCTGGTCCTCGATCCATGTCCACAACCCAAGCGCAACTTTGAACACAAAAGTCAGTCCTGTATTCATGCTCTCAAAGTGCGGGGAAGTAGTACACAATGCTTACCAAGAGACTCTCCATCCCCCTTTTCGTCCTCGCTTAGGAAAAGCCTCAAACAACACCGAGATTCCGACCTCGATTCGCAAGTTCCGGCCATTCTCTGATGCAAGCTTGACTTTCTGCAACGTTGCAAGTATGTTCAACCCATTTCCGACGTTGACTGACCTAAAGATCTTCCTTTATGAACCCCGCATAACACGTGACCTTACGGTTTTTGTGGCGCGCGGGGATCTGGTGATGCACCAACCCCGCGATATATGGCGCTGATTGGACCCTGCGCATTCTTCATGCAGAAATGACCAACGGACAAGCTTCCGACTGAATCATGGGGCATAGTTTGACTGTCTGGTGGGCCTCTCCAAGAAATATTCTGTACCCCACAACATCTTGAGTCGCGAACAAAGGAAAAGGAGAGGAGGATTCGAAACGACGCTTACTATGCGCGCCAATAGTTAGCCTCGGTACCACTTACGACCATGTCCGAGCTTGAAAGGTCGACTGGTCAGGCGCCGGAATACAGACGTTGGACATAAATACAGAATATATTTCTTCACTTTATGGCGGATTATTTTATTTCACAGGGAATTTTTTTTGTAATCTTCACTTCGAGATGAAGCTTCCCACTCTACTCGCCCTGGCGGCGCTCCCTGGCGGAAATGCTTTGTTGCTCAGAGACAATGTCGTAAGTATCTTGACGCCCACGTGCTTCTCTCAGACATCGAACCCATGAAGCTGACGATGTTTACAGGGGAGACTCCCAGCTCTGGGCTGGAACTCATGGAATGCATACCACTGCGACGTCGACGAGAGCAAGATCATGGCAGCAGCCAACCAAGTTGTCAAGCTCGGCCTCAAAGACGTAGGCTACGAATATATCAACAGTACCTCCCACCCCTGACCTCCATGAAAACACCATCACTGACACCCCATCCCAAGTCGACGACTGCTGGTCCGTCAAATCCGGCCGCAACAAAACCACCCAAGAAATAATCCCCGACCCCATCAGATTCCCCTCGGGAATCTCAGGCACCGCCAAAAAGATCCACGCTCTCGGCCTCAAAATCGGAATCTATTCCAGCGCCGGAACAGGAACATGTGCCGGGTATCCCGCCTCCATGGGCTATGAATTCCTTGACGCCGCCACCTTCGCAAGCTGGGGAATCGACTATCTGAAATACGACAATTGTTTCGTCCCGCAAGAATGGAATGATCAGTATTCTGCTTGCGTGCCAGAATTATCTGGCGGGCCTTACCCCAACGGCACGTGTCCGAACTTGGCGAATCCTGCGCCGAAAGGGTATGATTGGAGTAAATCCAATTCGACGAAGCGGTACAACATCATGCGTGATGCGCTCCTAGCTCAAAACAGGACGATCCAGTATGCGGTCTGTAACTGGGGTCTTGCAGGCGTAGATTCCTGGGGAAATGGAACGGCGAGCTCATGGAGAAGTACGGGGGACATTGAGCAGAACTGGGGACGCACAGTGGAGATTTTGAATATGAATAGTTTTGCGCTGAACAGTGTTGACTTCTGGGGGCATAACGATCCCGACATGTTGGAGGTGGGGAATGGTGACTTGACTGATGCGGAGTGTAGGAGTCATTTTGCTTTTTGGGCGGCGATGAAGAGCCCGTTGATCGTGGGGACGGACTTGTCGGTGCTGAAGAAGAGCTTGGTGGATGTTTTGAAGAATAAGTTCTTGTTAGCTTTCAATCAGGATGATGTGGTTGGAAAGCCGGCCACGCCGTACAAGTGGGGGACGAATCCGGATTGGACATTCAACGCGACAAATCCGGCAGAGTATTGGAGTGGGAGAAGTAAGGAGGGAACGTTGGTGCTGGCTTTCAATAGCCTGAGTGCGAATGCTACGAGAGAGATCAAGTGGAGTGAGGTTCCCGAATTGAAGGGCGGCGACAGGTGGATGGTGACGGATATCTGGAGTGGTAAGAGTCTTGGATGTGTCAAGGGAGGGATCAACGAAACTGTTCAGAGTCACGATACGATTGGATTTATGGTCGGTGAGCAATGTGGAAAGGGGTATATGAGGATCAAAAATCGGCCGCAGTAGATGTTGAGGGGCATGTCGCATTTGCATATCTCGGTGGATGGCGTATTGGCGGTACTATTGAATATGACGACTTATGAGATCACAAGTCATGGAATGAGGTTCGCATTTTGCTTCACCCAAGTCCAAGGGATCAGCCAGCCGGCTGCCGGGAGATCCTGTCAGGATCAGGCCGAGCTTTAAGCTCCCAGAGAGGAAAACTTTATGCATTCAAATATATCAAGACTTTCCATTTTTGTTTCCTCTATGTGATGCCCAAACGCTTCACAGGCGATCTATAAAATGCGCATAATGTAACGCAACTCTCCTATCATGACAGCGGTCTAAGCTCTACAGCTCAGCGCAACGCAAGAAAATGCACTCAGATCATATCCACATCCAAGCAGACAAGATTATGGCGACAGATTTCCACGTACACCTCCTTTCCCGCCGACTTCCCTACATGTGACTGTCACTGCCCCATCACCTGCAACGTTGATCATAACTTCGACCTTGCCGCCCTTCTTAACACCCTTGATGGCGGCTTCGGCAAGCACATTACCAATCTTCCATACCTTCTCTCGGACATCTTCTGGCTCCTCATCGCTCTCATCTGAGTCACTGTCATCGCTGTCGTTCTTCTCTCCGTTGGTCTTTGGCTTTGGCTCGGCCTTGGAAACCTTGATAGATGAGCCTCCCTCGACAATCTTGATGAGAACGTCCCCGCCCTCCTTTGGTGCGTTGATGTGGATTGTGCGACGAGCGGGCATGGCAGTCTCGGCGGAGATAATTGGGGTGAAGACACCCTTGCTCTCGTCCCCAGTGATGGCGAGGACACCAACGGCGTGGCTGAGATGCTTGACGGTGGTGACAGCTGGGTGAGTCGATTGCTCGATGTCCTCCTTGTCAAACTCTTGGATCAAGCTGGCTTGAAGAGCAGCTCCTCGTGCTTGTAGTTCAGCTGGGTTAATGGCAGTAGGTGTGGTAGATGGGGCAAGGATGGTTGTAGACGAGGGGAAGATATTGGCCATGTTGGAGGCGATCTTGGGTGTGTGCGAGGTTCCTCCGGAAAGGATAACCTCATCAATATCGAGAACATCGAGACCGGCCTTCTTCACTACGCCTTCAATGAGGCGGTTGAATCCCTCAAAGACCTTGCGAGCAATGGTCTCGTATCGTAGTCTGTTGATGGTGGATGCGAAATCAATGCCCTCTGCTAAACTCTCGACACTGAAGTTGGCGTTGGTACCAATACTCAAAGCTCTCTTGGTAGCCTCTGATTCTTGCTTCAACTTAGCCAAGCTGCGGGCATTTTCTCGGGGATCGGTTGTGTTCCACTTGATGAACTCCTTTGCGAAATGATCTTGTAGGACAGTATCGAGGTGTACACCTGCGGTATCGTAATCGTGTGCGGTAGCCAGAATCGTGTACATTCCCCCTCTCGAAGCAATAACAGCCACGTCAGATCTGGTTCCTCCAAGGTCTGCAACAACCACAATCTTATCTGCTACCTTCGACTCAGGGCGGGCATCGTATGCGAGAAGGGCAGCGACTGGCTCGTGAATCAGTTGAAGGACTTCAAGGCCAGCATCGGTGGCAGCTTTTGTGACGGCGGCTTTTTGCTTGTCGCTGAAGTTGGTGGGAATGGTAATGACCGCAGAGTTGACTGTCTTTCCAGTATAGTCGGAGGCAGACTGGGCAAGACGACGGAAGTGACGAGTGGCAATCTCGGAGATGGTGACTGTCGACTCCTCATCGCCCTCCTTGTCATGGATCTTGAATGCGATTGTGTCTTCGTGGGCGAGTGGGTGGGCAGAGGCATGGCTGTGGGTGGGGTCTATCGACTTGAAGCTATTCCCGTATGTCAGTAATTATAATCCCAGCAAACTAAGTTTTCTCCTTACTCTTGTCCCAAGTAATCTCTGAAATATGCGACAGTGTTCTTGCCATTGCGGATCAGTTGTGCCTTAGCTTGTTGGCCATTGTACTCTTCTCCGTCCACATATGACAGAATGGAGGGAATTTGACGATCTACCAAACTTGTCAGTACCCGTTCGAATCCCCATATTCATGCAGAGGTATATATACCTCCATCCTCATTGGCAATAACCTCAGCCTTGTCCTCTGAAGTGGTGAACGCAATTGAACTGTTGGAGTTTCCGAACGAAATTCCAATGGCGTGTCGCTCCGCTGGCGATGTGCCATTCGTTGACGCCCCTTCAGCAGCCATCTTTGCGATATTTGTTATAGTATTCGGGAGTTGTATGTGGTATCTGCGAGGGTGGTAGGATCCGCAGGAATTTGAGGTTATCTCCAACTTTTTTCTTGCCCACCTCGCCTGCAAAATCGAGAAATTTCACGCTAGCCAATTGGACGCTTTCTCGCCCCACTTCTCACAAGGCTGAGAACAACCTGCTCGCAGCCCTTGGGAATAGCTTCAACATTTTCAGAAGAGGCTCTTCTGATACTCAGCTATGTCGACACAAACGTTTGTGCTTCCAGGCCAGCACTTGGACCCCGAATCCCTTCCTTCGCATCCCAAATTACCGCTGAAACTCGGTCCTGGTCTACGGCTCATCCCACCAAGCACAATCACCCCTACAGTCGCAGGACAGCTATGCACAGATAAAAGGAAGAATGCAGTCTGGGTGGAGTTCAATGGCAGTCGCGTACGTTGTACTTGTCTCAATAACATGCAGCTAGCTAATGTTTCGGCAGTATATCCCAACAGTCGGTGATCTTGTAATAGCTACGGTCCAGAAATCTTCTGTCGACGTCTACTTCGCAAGTCTCAGTGATTATACACCAAACGCCTCTCTCCCTCAACTATCCTTCGAAGGCGCAACGAAGAAGACTCGACCACAGCTTTCCTATGGATCATTGGTATATGCGAGAGTTACGTTGGCCAACAAGCACATGGATCCAGAGCTGGAATGCGTTTCCTCCTCCACAGGAAAATCAGAAGGCTTGGGACCGTTGACAGGAGGAATGCTATTCCCAATATCTCTGGGCATGGCAAGGAGATTGATGTTGTCAAAACCTGTGGAGCAAGGGAACTTAGTGATACTGGAAGAGCTCGGAGGGGCAGGAGTTGCATTCGAGATTGCGGTGGGGAGGAATGGGAAGCTTTGGGTGGACAGCAAGAATGTCAGAACGACGTTAGCTATCGGGAAGGCGATACAAGAGGCTGATGAGAATGGACTGGACGTTGATGCGCAGAAGAAGCTTGCAAAGAAGTTGGTGAGGGAATTATGATCTGGCTTGGGTATGCATCTTGCATTTCACTGGCGTTGGGCGGATACCATGGCACAGGAATGGAGATCATGAGTTATCAAAGAAATCTGTCTCTGGTTTGCGAGTGAATTCTTCTACATTTGCAAGTTCTCGCACATCCAGGCCGACTTATCAGGAACGGGTATTGTCATTCTTTTTGTGTCGACTTGGATCCGATTCAAGCTCTACCATTTGACAATTGGACCCAGCCCCATCAGACTTGGCTTCACAATAGTATGCGAATTTCTGGTCTCCCTTATCTACGAATGCTATGTGGAAGATCGGACGGTCGATGACGAACGCCTCTCGTGTTCGCTTGGACTATTCAAGCGAAGTGTTTCGTTTGGCATGGTGCCGGAAAAATACCACAGCCTCGCAAGAATCAGAAGAGGTCCTGCCTTTTCCTGTCATTGGATCAGATATTGCTAAGGTGTCAAGATCTTTACGATTGACTTTGGATCTGAGAGTCGGATGCTGTCATCGAAGCGAGTTTGCGAGCTTCAAACAATGTACAGCATGACATCTCCTGCCTGTCAGTACATATCTTTATACTATCATTTCTGGTGATAAATATTGTAAGAATTTGTTGTAACATTGAAATCTACTTGTTCCGCAAATCAAAGACAAGCTATTTTCCTTCACACGATGGTCCCAAAACTTTCAGGTCATGGCCACAGCCATCTCGACACCAACAGCATCACTAACGTCAACCCACACTCAAGCATTCCCCTTTACCCCAAGCGATCAGACCACGACGCACCATATCGGATACATGAGATCGACTTGCGTTCAGCAATATTTGTTCCTACGCAGTTCAAGTTCGGTCAAGATGATCGAGTCCCCGTACTCCTCATTCCCGGAACTGGTTCCATGGGCGGTGAAACCTTCGAAGCCAATTTCGCAAAACTCCTCAGCTCGAGCACATTCGGCGATCCAGTCTGGCTCAACGTCCCCGGCAGGATGTGCGATGATGCATCGAAGAACGCAGAATTCGTCGCGTACGCCATCAACTACATATCAGCGATCTGCAAGTCAAAGATTGCAGTCATAGCATGGTCCCAGGGGACTCTCTCCGTCCAATGGTCACTGGAATACTGGCCAAGCACTCGGAGCCAAGTCAGCAATTTCGTTTCTTTGTCTGGAGTCTTCCGTGGGACCGTTGGGGCTAGATTACTTGCGCCTACTAATGGAGTGCCATGTGCGCCGGCGATATGGCAGCAGAAGAGGAACTCGAACTTCACTACGACGCTGTTGTCGAATGGTGGTGATTCTGCTTATGTCCCGACCACTTCGATATACTCCAGTACGGATGAGGTTGTTCAACCGCAGTTTGGGAAGAAAGCGTCGGCTTTGCTACATGATGAGCGGGGTGCGGGAGTGACTAATTGTGAGATACAAGCTGTGGTGGGAAAGAAGCCTGCTGCACTGATGTATACACACTTCTCAATGTGAGGAGACTAGTTCCTATCCAGTGTACCTTTATAAGTTGCAGATTGTTGACAGTACATACAGGCTCAATCCTCTCGCATGGGCTCTCACAGAAGATGCCATAGTCAACGGCGGCCCAGGCCGTCTCGACAGGATCGATCCAAAATGCTACTTGCATACCAAACCTCCCGGCCTCAATGTCCTCGATGTAGCAAAGACGAAAGCATTAAGCGTGAAATGCGGCAAAGCGATCACAGGGTTCTCTCGGAAGTGTAAAGAAGAACCGGAACTACCATCATATTGTGTTGGAGACAGTAACAAGTACATTCTGGACAATGAGGAAGATCTCAAGCAGGCTTCCTGGAAAGCTGAAGTGAAGATTGGAGCGATCCTACCGGAGACTCCGCCTGCGGTATGGGGGAAGGAGGTGGAGATGAAGTTGGATTTGGTAGTATGAGAAAAATCAAATTCCTGGAAAAGCCATGTCGCTCTTGTTGTTTGATGCATGTGAGCAAGGATCTGCCTGATGATATATTGTTTTCAACGCCGAGACTCAGTGACATAACACGATTTAGACTGGATGCAGCGACAGAGTATTCTTGCCATCAGCCTTGAAGGGCGCATCGACCGAGGATTAATCGGCGCAATGCCAATGCAACATGACTTCAAGTAACTTTCTCATGCAGCCCAGTCACCGGCGCATTTGTCGCATAGGACATGTCTCGCATAACCAACGATCTTCGATGGGCAGAAATGCGGTGACTAGAGATGACGAGAACTTAGTGGAAGTATCATTGAGACATTTGCGGGGAAATTTCAACAAACACTTCAATTATTGGACTTCCCGTAAAGCTAAGATGTCGCACTTGAGGCACTAAAGCCAGGCTTCGTCGCCTACGCTGATAGTTATGCTCAACAAATGAGTTGATTTTAGCGAGACACTATTGTGTAGGTAGTCTATTTGTTTACAAAGCCAGAGTAAGAGCTCAAGTTGTGTTCCAGGCTCGACCACTTGAGCGTAACCACATGCCACAAACCCTCTTATTTGGAGCCATGAAGATGCTTATATTTTCGTACCTGGAGTCTTTACCGAGCAGGGGAACGATTGAGGCCTGATTCTTGAAAGACACCCGTAGACCTCGTGAGCCGATGTCGCTTGCAAAGTTGATGCTGAAGTCTAGTATGCACACGACTGACTTCTGTAAATACAAGCTACGCCTAAGATCTACGAGGGATCTTGTTGAAAAGCTGAAGGGTGCTGCTGAGGCAAGTCTTTCGTGCACACTGGAAAGTTCTTGATCCACCTTTTGGGATTCTGAGCAGATAAACATAAGTATTAAGCCCATGGTCTGGATATTCACCAGACTTTCACCAATTCAGGCCCACATAGCGGAACTGCTAAACCTCGTTCTGTTGGCAAAAATATTTGCGAAAGAGGTCCTTGACTTCCTCAGGTCAGACAAATCAGAAGTGACGTGATTATTCCATGACATTTGTCGCATCAAACTGCTGAAGACGCCAACACAGGATCTCGCGTCTTTGAACGACAGCCTGTCTAAGCCGGATAGCTTGCATTGAACCGATGGTATTGCCAAGGCCTTTTTCCTTGTACGAGGATGTGAGAAAGACGAAGAGAGAAAGCTTGAAAACATCGGATCCTTCAGCTCAGATGCAGCGTCATTCGGTTCAGGGCTGGGTATACTCCATTTGACCTGCTGGAGTGATACCACGGAGACTGTCGCCATACCGAGTTTGACTGATGTTGCGTCGTATTCGATACGGAGTGGCGGGTAAAGACCGTCGCTTTGGTGGAAAGGATAAGATGGCAGGAAAGCTGTCGGTCTGATGGGCATGGTCGGACAGACCCTTTTGTTCTTTGCCTAGGCAATTCCTCGCCAGCATCTCCGCTTATTTACAAACCGTTCAGCAAAAGTATCAAAAAGTCAAAAACGTACAACAGTGGGTATTCGCTGGTGGTCACCCACCCAACTACTAATCCACCGATCTGAAGCTTAGGTTTGGCAGAGCGGACGGGATGCCCCGTTCTCTTCAGTCTATGGTCGTATGTGACCGAATTCCTTTTGTTTTGATACTTATACTCGTTGAAGGTTGTGTGTAGTCTGGGGAAGGTTGAGAAGGTTGACCGGGACCCGCTTTGGATGGAATCGTACCACCAGCCATTTCACTCTCCATCTGGGCAGATACCCTTTCTCCAGAAAGAGGAGAAAAAGATTGGAACGGTTGATGTCCCGTCTGTAACGTCTTATCGCGAAAATTCGCGGTTCTTCACAAGCGCTATATTCGCCGCAGCTCCAAATTTATTAATCAAGCGGCCGAATTATGCACTTGGTGGAGCATCTAACATGTCCGCAACATGCCCCAGTGCCAGTAAAAATGATCTCAGATCCATACGTGAGGACGCAGCACGGCTCAACTTGACTAAGAAGATCAACTTGAATACTTCGCGGCGTCAGCTAGATGCTACCAGCCCGAATTCTTTTGAGGAGGTGGTGAGCCATGCGAAAGTTCTGGCCGTTAGGATGTCGGTTCAGTAGCACAACTACTCGCAATCGACAATGCGTTCTCCGAGTGCTATTCAAGGAGTCTCAATCCAGCTGAAATACCGTATTAAACAAGGGATCTGTCTGGTATTTGAGAGTTTGGCTGGACATCGTGGCGTTTTGCAGGAATTCTCAAAGAGCTAGGCGGGAGCTTCATACCCACGCAGATTTTACAATGCCCATGGAATGAGAAACATGTCGAAGTCGCACGAGAATTTTGGGACATCTGATATGACACCGGTAGGCACCATTGAGGAAGGAGAGACCCCAAATTGTTAAGATCTAAAAGGAAAGCATGCTGCTAGAAGGGACTTAGCGAAACTTATATCTGCTGAGCGAAGCTTAAAATGCTTACTCAACATATATACATACTAGCCAGAGAACGATACATGTCTCAAAATCACGCCGAGCAGAAACGCTTCATCGGAATCGAAATGCTTGATCGACCTTCCCAACAGCCAACTACCAATGTGCAGAGGCTTCTGTCCAGCGGCTTCTGCCCATCTCACGTGACCATTTCCCATTCCCCTCTGATATCGTCCACCCTACCTCCGTACCCTGCAGTGCATCGCAACATCATGTTTTGTTTTCACCCACCCCAAATCCCAGTCCCAAAACATCCAAAACCTCAGAAAGTCCTCTGAGCAAATCCTCCTCGTTACATCCTTCCGATGTTCCTCATCTGTTCCCCTGGTGAAACAAGCGGCGGGGATCTCAAAACAGACCAGGGCCGCCTTTTCGGCTAGGTCAAACGAGACGGAAACATTGGACGACGTCAGAACCCTCGGGATTGCGAGGGGTGGTCCTGCTTCTTTGTGACCTTGAGAGGGATTGGAGGATTGAGAGGATTGGATGGCAGGATTGATTTGTTGTTTTTTGAGTTGGGAACTTGAGCTGAGGGTGGATGTGGTTGTGATACCTGACACCTGTCTGTTTGGTGTTGGTTTTGCGCTGAAGTCAATTTTGACCGACACTGACACTGACACTGGCGTTGAAGTCAACTCAACTCAACTCAATCCTGACAACTGAAGTCTGATGGATGTCAATGTCATCTGATGATACTCGAAGTCAACCTTCCCAAATGTCAAAATACTGTTTTTGACATTTGCCTATCCAAACCTTGATGCTCAACCACCAACACGTCGGACCTCCACCCCACCCCTCTTTAGATCGATTGTAGGATCTTCATTGAACAGAATGCGTACATACAAAACCCCCGTCGTAGGAAATCTACAGTTTCTCCCGTAATAAAAATAAAATTGGCAACCATCTACAACAAGAAAACACCCATGGGATCAACCCAACGAACGCCCCCCTCTCTGTCCCCTCCCTCCCTCCAAACTGCCCTGATCATCTTTGACTGCAATGTTCGTTTGTTCCCCCATAGTCCCACAAACGTACACATCCATTACATAACATCAACCATCATGCCATCCCCATCTATTTCATTACCGAGAGATCACCAACCCCATGACAAAGTATCTACGCAGCATTGCAAGCAGTCTGTTGCGCCACACAGTCGGCGGTCGTCTTGCCCTGGAGCTTTCCACCGTTGATGGCATCGAAGCAAGCGTTGTTCTGGATGTCGCAAGATCGCTGTTTGGCCGCCGCCTCGTTGACGAAGGTGTTGCCGTTGACTGAGAATGGGCGGTCTTTGTTGCCGGAGTCCGTGACGGCTGGGGCGGCTCCTCCGAGGTCGCCACTAGTTCCGGTTGCGGGCGTTCCTGTGGAGGCTTGAGCGGATGTTTGGGCTGATGCTGGGGCGGAGGATGCGACTGACCCTTTGCCTCCCTGTCCTCTTCCGCCTCCTTGGTTGTTGTTAGTAGCTGCCTTGGTGGCTGATGCCTTTGCTGAAGCTGCGGCAGAGGCTAGAGATGAAAGTCAGCAAAGGATCTTTGTGGTCGGCTTGAGATGCAAGAATGGAGTGAAGAGCTGCTCTGTGATGTTGGGGCATCCTCAGGTTGAGTCGTCTTTCACCGCTGAAAAGAAGTCGGTTCATTAGCCCGCTGAGAACTCACTTGCTGCCGCTGCGTTGCCTCCAGTGTTGGCATTTCCTCCGGTATTGGCGTTTCCACCATTTCCAGCATTATTGTTACCGCCAGTGGCCGCGTTGTTATTGCCTCCTGCATTACCTAGAAAGTAATTCATTAGTATACATCACGTGGAGGGTAATTTGGCATTTGAAGCCATTAGACTCAGTGACTTACCAGTACCAGCACCAACAGTAAACTTCTGGCAATCGTCCTGGGCACCTCTCTGGGCGACAGGCATGAGTACAGGTTGATGGTTGGCGGACGAAGTCATCGAGCACACGCGGTAGTTACCAGCGGGCAGTCCTCCAGTGACAGTTGCTGACAGAAGACCGTTTCCGTTTCCGTCATCATTGACACCCTTGAAGAAGACGAAGGAGACTGGGTCGGGGGGCTGGGTTGGTGCAAGAGAGTTTCCGAGATCTTGGATGGTAAGATGGGTGTGTCCGATAATTTGACCTTGTCCGTTAAGATCTTGGGGAGCACTGTAGTAAGTCTCCTGGGCGTTGGTGAATGAACCGGCCGCGAGACCCTTGGTCTGAACTGAGACTGTGAAGGTCTGGTTCTCGTCGAGGTCTTCCATTGGCTTGGGCGAAGTGATGATACCCGTGATCATGTTGGCTGTCGATGGGATTTTACCCATGACTATCGACTGTTAGATTCTAATTGAGCAGAGACTTTGGGGTCAACTCACCAATTCCGTTACATGATCCGGCCTTAACTTGAAGACCGTTGGTAATCGTCTGGCCCTTACAGAAGTTGATGAAGTTGGCGGGGTCACTGGTATGTCGGTCAGTACATATTTTTCCCGTGAGAGGTTGGTAAACTCACGTTGCTGAAGAAGCTTGGCCTGCAGCAGGTGTATCTTGACCATCCTGATATTTGGTTAGTTGTGAATTCGTTTGGTTCTGTTCAATATCGGCTCACCTTGTTCGAGTTGGCCTGGATGACAGAGCTGTCCAAACATGTATCTCCTCCGGCGGCGGCGCCAGCATTGTTGTTGTTGTTATTGTTGTTTCCTCCTCCATTGTTGTTGGTAGCAGCTGCTGAAGTCGCCGCCGCTGCGGCCGCGGTAGAGGAAGCCTTTGCTTGGTTGTTTCCACCTTGGTTGCCTCCTCTATTACCACCACCAAATCTGTTGTTCTGTCTTCGGATCAAGCCAAGCTGTCCTAGTCCATCGAACTCCGGAATGATAGCGGCTTCAGTCGCAACAGCGAGGCCAAGAATGGCGATTGAGACTTGTTGAAATAACATGGCGGATTATGATGTGATGTGATGAAGTTTCTGAGATCTGAAGTCTGGCTAGCAGTAAAGAACGTTTCTCGTTGATCTACAATCGAGGAAGTCGAGAAGGGGATTGTTGTAGAATCGAAAGAGAGTGTTGAGAATAGTACGGCGCCAGTCCTAGGAAACAGAAATTAAAAAAGAGTGACGGGGGAGTGCACAGCAAGATACCAAACAATACTGAAGAATGAATTGATGCCAAGGAGGAGGGCCGCCGACTGTTATATAGGATCTCCCTCGTCTGAAATGCGCTCGACCCTGGCTTGCTTGGCACACCAGGGCCAGGGTTTTGCAAGGCATCTGACCGAGCGTTCGAGGAACACTGGGACTGACTGAGAACTGCACAGCCCTGCTGAAATTGAGGTCCACTGTGGGAGGGGGAGGATGGAAGGGATGTCCACCACTGCTCAGGCCTGTTCAGGACTAACTCGAGCCCTTGTCAAAGCCGTTTGGGGTGGTTTAGCGGTGTTTGGCCCCTCTGTTGTGCATCGAAACCCCATGGCCAGGGATACACAGGGGCTTCCCGCGCCAAGCTGCGACATCAATGCTTCAAGTGTCGCTTACACTACGGTACGGCGGTTTCGTCTCAAACAGGAGACAGAGACAAGAGACAGCGGCCATCATCTCATCATCGGATCGAGCATTCACTTCACCACATAATAAACTGGATCCCTCGCTGAAAGGACCGGATCAGTGTATCAGATGGTCTCTTCGATGGGGGTGGACCTGGCATCGCTGCACATGCGGTGTGAAGCTCAGAAGCCTAATCGGTGGAGTTGAAGGAGAGTAACACGACACGAACTCGAAAGAGACCACCAGTTTCCAGGTCGTACAGTACTCGTAGCGATTGACATCAACCACTGAGTCGGGTGTAATAGTAGTCTGCGCGTTTGAATAATAGTAATTCTGCCATGGTGGTACCAAATGCAGCGTGGGAAGTGCACCCAGCAGCCTGGCGTGAAAACAAACTAAACAGGTGCCAAAACATGACCTTCACGTATGGCGATTGATAGACGCATCGGTGCAAATACGTAGTGGCATTGTAGCGACGATCATTGCCCTACTGATGGAGCTGTAGCGCTCTGTATCGCTCCGCGGCTATTCAACTCCTCGTGCTAGAAGCCAACAGCAGCGCTTCACCTACCAGATCTGGCTTCGTATCCAAGAATTGTTCTCCGATATTCCGAGTAGCGATGGACAAAGTTGCATTCTCGTGAAGGATGCTGGAAGTCGGCAGCAATCAGGAGGTTGCTGCGAAACTCTTCCAGCTACGGTGACCTGCGCTTACAGGCTTCCGACCACCCACACGGGGGCGGCGCCTTCATCCCTCGGACAACTTTGCCGAACCAAAAACCAAATATGGGAAATTTGATTCGATATGCATTAAATGCAAGAATGCTTCAAGGGCTTCAATTGACGATACCACTCCTCTACACGGGGCTCAATGATAATCTCTCCTTGGCACGCACGTTTCTGCACGTTTTTTGAGGTGATCGATTTGCTCGAGATGCGAAATAGTCGAGGATCCTATCGCCCATCAACTCTTGATTCCCTCATCGCCAACGCAGCATCGCGGCTACAGCTTCCCATACATCTGATCGCCTCGTGCCTCACGAGATGTTCCAAGAGAAAAGTCATCGACCGCCCGGCCAGTTAAGGTTAAGGGTAGTGAAAACCCACTTGGCACGAAACCTTCGAGCCTCCGAGGAGAGGGTGGAACGTGTGGATGTCGATGGATCGTCTGAAATGCTTGGCCCCTTCGCTAAACTTGTAAACGTCCAGGGCGGCCCCTGACGGCTGTGGCTGCCATCCAAAGAATGCCCCTCGCTTCGGACGCTTTGAAGATGCCTCCACTCCTCTCCACACACAAAGCGTCTCATAACTTCGGACCAGCCACCCGAACAGCCTCACTGAATAGGCCTAAGAGCCGGAACTTAGTTCAAAGCATGAATGATGCCGCGATAGCGCGTTGACTGTGCCCAATCTGAGAGCTGTCAGTTGACCGAATTGATTTTAGCGTCGTCTGAGGCTCACTGCGGAGAGTTTGGGAATACTAGCTGATTCAAATGGAAGTAAGCTTCTATTGTGGCGGCCAGCAGATCCTTGGAAACGCAGAAATTATGCACAGGAAACTTGAAAAGACGAATGCGAAGAGGGAAAGAAAAGCTTCGACATGGTGGCGTCCAGCTATCTGAGAGGGCCCCTGCTGGGCAGCCGGTAGCACGCGGAAGCATATGCCCTGAAAATACTGCTTGCAAATCCACACAACCACGAAATGTGACCCTTTTCTCTCCTCACCTCAGTCCCGTACCAAGTTACATCTTCATCCGGTCTTCCATGACAGCGCCGCAGACCCATAAAGAGAATTCCCGTGCTCCACCATATATCCACAAATTCGAGATTCGGATGGCAGGTCTTCCACTACATGAACCCCTTTGATGTCATGAGGGTGTTGATCATGCTTACTTTCCCTCGGATTCACTTCAACCATGCAAAAAAATGGCGATCACGAATGTCTCGTATCAAAATATTGAGCCAGATGGCAGTCACAACCGCTGGCCAAGCAATGTTTGGATCGGGCCAGTCAGGCAAACGGTACTCACAACCGACCTCCAAGCTTCTTCTCGTAGATGATTCGCTCTTGACGGAAGTTGATGTTGATTGTCTCGTCCAAGATAGAAACGCCAAGATGTGTTTTCTCGAGCCGCTTCCAAGACTTCAATGCTTTCTCCTTCCAAACTTTGTATTGTTTGTTTCGGTATTCATAGAATCCTTTGGTCAGGGGCCTGATTCGAAGTCGTCGGAGAACCTTCTGAAGCTTCCATCTGGCTTCTCCAGCTTGGATATAGGTATTCCACTTCTGGCGTCGGATTCTCTCGAGGGCTGCTCGATATCTTGTAATTTCGTTCAGCTCCTGCTACTTGTTAGCCTACCATAAGTAGATCTCGTTGGGTCACCAGACTGACCTTGAATGACAGAGCACCGCCATGCCGATTTACAAGATAGATCTGCTTGATATTTCTTGGGAACCATTCTGGTAGATCTTCTGGTGCCGGGAAGCCAGCATGTCTCTTGGGTTTGATCTCCTCAGGCTCGAGACCACGAGGATCTGAGTCGCCAAGATTTCCGAGCTCCTCGCCATCTGAGTCGTCTCGATCGACTGACAGGTCGAGGGCTTGGAGGTGAGGCTTGGGGATCAGGGCTGTTGAAGCTTGAGAGAGGGTGGCTTTTGCGCCTTGCGTCGTGATTGTTTCCTCAACACTGCCATCGTCATCCGAATCAACAGGATTTGGCACCGAGTGCTGCCGGAAGGTGAATGTATCAAGAC
Organism: Cadophora luteo-olivacea; assembly: GCA_026120085.1. Taxonomy (NCBI): domain Eukaryota; kingdom Fungi; phylum Ascomycota; class Leotiomycetes; order Helotiales; family Ploettnerulaceae; genus Cadophora; species Cadophora luteo-olivacea. Next base: position 92,052 of record JALRMC010000092.1, read on the forward strand.
TATCAAGCTCAGACCGATCTACTATGGCCACGCTGTTCTCGCATTCATGAACTGACAGGCTCGAAGATGAGTTCGTAGGTAGGTGTTCGTCGGACGGGGGGAGACTAGGCTGGCTTAGACCAGACTGAAAGGGTCTTTTGGTAAGAGAGTCGTGCCTATGAGTCGTGGTATACCCTTCCTTCACGATCTGCTCCGAGTTGTCATCGTCGCCGACAGTGTTGCTAGATGCCGCCGGCAGTGTGTCGATGTGCTCGGGGGCGAATTTGAAAGACACCGGACTGTAGTGAGCTCGAGCAGACTTTAGGTTTTCTTTGTTGATACGAGGAGCGACTCGATCAGCTACAGTCGGATCGTCATGTTTATCGGAGGGTGGTGTTGTGTTTCCAGCTTTATGGCTCGTACACTGTTCGACCAGACTAGCGGCTTCCTCAGCTTTGCGTTTCCTCTCTTGCTTTCTTCTCTCCTTCTTCCGCCTGCTTCTCTCTGCCTTGCACAGAGCTTTCTCCTCCTCAGATCGATCGATAGGACTGGTGCCAGTTGCTTGCATGTGCATTGCCGCCATCTTGATCGTGGGGGTTGTCTCCTCGACGAGGCGCGGCAAATGTTTGTGATCGAAGTCGACGTTATCACATCAAGGGAAAGAAATAGATGAGGAAAATATTTTTACGCGTCGATGCTTCCTCCTCGCTTTTACTTCAGACGAAAACAACACGAAGGTGAGCAGCAGCAGAAGGCAGGTGCGACTCCCTGCTCACGGGAGAGTTTGAAGGCAATCAGATTAGACGGAAAGTACGGTTGTGTGAAAGGAGATCATAGGTAGTGTTGAGAGCTGAGGAGTGACAGGCAATTATAAAGCTGCGTACATGTTTGCTGGGAAGACGCACAGAACGACAAGTCGTAATCTCGACTGATGGCTGGATGTTATGAAAGGGACCTACCGAGGAGAAATTGTGCATTACGGGATCATGCATGACCTTGAGAAAGAATCTTGCATATAATCAGTCACTGTACTTGGTGATCTGGGCGATATTTAACCATTTCCAAAGAGGACAAAACCATCAACTATCGCGGTTGAAATAAGGTGGCCTACCTTAGCTTCCGATTTCATGAAGCCTGAGGCAGACGCCGAGACGGAACCCGACCTGCTCAAGAACCGCATCTTCTCCAGACAGCAAACTCATCACATCCCCATACAATTGTTGACCGCACCCGCAAGCATGTTCCAACTACGAGCGCCTTTCGATATCACGATGTTCCGTACATCTTCGGCGGCATCTGTTGGCGGTCAGAAGGCCGGTGGAACTTGAAGGGCCTGGACCCCAAAAACAATCGATACCTCGATCGCCTACATGCACCATCCTAGCTACCCACGTCCTAGTCTACGTCAACACGTGTGTGCGGTGCGAAGATTCTACAAAGGCTGACTCTACGAGGGAATGCAAGAGGAACGACATGGTATGATGGAAAGCGAACGAAGGACCCAGCCTACGTTCTCTGCGGCTAGGCCTGTCTCGGTTCTGCGAGGTCGGCAAGATATCAGGAGCAGTCTTCGCTGCAAACACTCGAGTACCTCAAACGTCGCGGGAATCCTATGCTCAATTGAAGGCAGCGGATCTATAGGACAATATGGTCCAGCGAGGCCCGACGTTATGGCCAAGCACAAACACGGTGGACTGTTCCTGGCGAGATAGCAAGTCTCGAAACGAGAGGCGACTCTAGTATGGCTTTACACTCTCCATGGGAGTAACCAAGTCGATGGGCCCACCTCCTTCAGTGAATTATATTAGTAATCATGTCCCATATCATTCTGAGGGGTTTATTTTTGATTTCCGAACGCTTGGGGAGGTCTCCCATTGGGTCCCAAGCTGCAACTCAATTTATATCGAATATGCCTCAAAATCCGGGAATACCTTCTCTACTTCAGTACCTGCTTACTTTCCATCTTTTCCTGGAGTTCTTCTTTTGTTCAACCTGATCCGGGGTTTATAATGGATACTTGCCTGGTGTCGTTCGACGAATGTAAATGACTGTTCCGATTTAAGAAGAGGGCTCAATATACAACCTCCTCAGCATTGATCCTTTTTTTCTATCTTTGGCAGGGTTTTCAAGTCTCTCCGCGAATCACTAAGTGCCAGTAAATCTAATGTCCCTTTAAGTCTTCTGGCGTGTATTATTGTTGCTGGTGGAAATGACATGCCTCAATGCTTGGAGAGTGAATCCAACAATGAATCATACTGGGCTACCAGAACAAGGAGCCCCGATTGTCTGGTCTCTATATATTGCCAGTCTGCAATACTTCAAGCCCCCCTGAAGCACACTCGACCACCCTCCAACGAACGTAAGTACATACCAAATCCACCAAAACCTCAACCCTGCAGCTCCCACGCAACGAAATGTATCTCCAGCCAATTAAAATGGTATCCTTTTACATTGTAACTTTACCTTCCCTCCTCAGCACCATGGTAGCTGCTCATCCAACCACCACCGAAGTCTCCACGGTCGAGCATGGTTCCTCTCTTAGTTAACAAGCCAGTAATCGTGACAAGAACGTGGTTGTAGATGTCTCTGGTTGGAATTGCCAATGCAACAAGATTGGTAAGCTACCTCCAGGCTTTCGGATATTGACTGGCATCCTTTCCGAATCGGCACGTCCATTGCCATACATCTTTTGATTATATGTCCTGACAAGTTGAAACCAGCTTACGCAACATTCGTTCCTCCCAACGGAGGATTCGGTCTCGTTTCACAACTAAGATACGTCGTGATTGCTGGTATCGGCCTCTGGGCTTGGCAAAGACCTCCATCTATTGACTACACTGGCAAGAACTTTGCTAGTAATTACGATCGGAGACCGATGGAAGACTGATACCGGTGCAACTTTCCTGACGAGAACTATCCTTACTACAAACTCCACACGCGTAAAGCTACCAGATTCTGCCTTGTCCCATTTGATTGCGCGTGGTGGGTCGATTAGATTGAGTGGATGAAAATTGAAAAATCGTTCTTTGGGCCACTGGATACTTCTCTGCGACGTACGTAGCATCGTTCGAGTCTAGCATTATCTTCTGGAGAGCATGGTCTATACCATGTGATATCTTCATATTGCGCTCTTCAAATGATTTAAAGTTGTAAATTTTCAAGAAAGGAGATTCGATTCATCCTCCTGCGAAATTGTCTTCGCAGTAGGCAAGTCTTAACTCACA
>JALRMC010000093.1:0-85626 GCA_026120085.1 Cadophora luteo-olivacea
CAGCCTCTTTGTTGTCTCTCTACCTTAAGTAGAGAGCCTCTCTCCACGAGAGAGCTTTTGAATACTACCGTTCTTCAAGCTCTTCTCTAGCCTCCCTCTAAACTCACCAGCTTTCCTTGCTCCTGGGTAAGCACCTTTGCAAAATCCTCCGAATGAGCCTCAAGGCCATCAGCAAAAGCGAGGATGGCCCTTTTGCGCATGTCCCATAGTGTCTTGGACCACATTTTGAAGGCTTGACAGGCGGCAATGACAGCATCATCAACATGCCTCTCCGTCGGTACAGGTACTTCTGGATTGGGCTCTCCTGTCGCCGGGTTGATGTCATGTCTGGGTTGATCGGACTTTGTCAATTGGCCATTGACAACGTTGTAGGAGTTGCTCGAAACGTCGAGATTGGTTGAAGTAGCCACTGACACCAGATTATTATTGAAACTGTGAATCTGTAGTAACGCGTCTAACTATAGGATAACTTAGGACGGCTGGTCTGCTTATTGGATACAATTATAAGATCGATAAAAACAAAGGAGTTGAGGTAAGCCGAACCTAGTCAGCCTGTAAACTGCACATTAGAAACCTCTGAGGATGTAAGTAGCGCTGCTACCGATTTGTCAGAGCCTGATGCACTTTTGTCGATATGAATGGTAATGGCATGCCTACTCGATCACTCGCATGATGGATATAATTCATGCATTAAGGCACAATGAGATATAGTAACTGGCCAATGGCACTTTCGCGGGCAATTCAAAGATCTTAGTGCAGCCATCCGACGATATGATCACTTGGTTGGGTGTATAAAATGAGTTCCCAGATGTTACTAAACTTTCATTCCGAAAGGACGCGTCGAGCCAAGAATGGCGGGGAAATGAACGGAGTGTGGCCAAGCCCTCCTAGGCAGCAGCCTCACCAACGAAGCTTGCTTCGGCACTGCTTCCATCTTCTGATGTTTCGAATTAGTCGTGAACAACATGGGGTTTTCGTTTTGAACCACGGTCGGACGTTGCCTGCACTAGCAGGGGACTAAACGAGATGCTCTTATTCGTCAGGAGATGAGGCTCAGCCAGCTTGACTGTTGACAACCACGTCGCTCCCATCTCTTAGCCGTCACTAGTGGGGGATGATGTTCCACCGGACGAAGGGATAGGGTGGTAGACTTCTTGTTCCACTAAGAAATCCTAAAATCTCGGTCCCTTTCGTCCTAACGGAAGGGCGCTCCTCTTTCTGGCATTCCCGTTAGAATACCGAGCACTCTTCTGAAGACGAGGCGTCGGAATTAACACACGGGGGCCGAGAATACTTGATTTGTCATGAAATACATTTTAGATCTCCAATGGACTCAAATGTACGAAGAGGGTGCAGCATTGTCCTGGTGTTGCTCTAAGTAAGCTGCACTTTGTTCTTCTCTAGTCATTTATTCACTACCAGATACTTCACGATGCCGAGTTCCAAACCAGTTGCCATCGTCACTGGCGGAGGTAAGAAATCAATGCCTCCGTCCTGATTTTGATGTTTGGTTGCTAATTGATCTATTTTAGCATCTGGGATGGGCTTGGGGGCTGTGGACCATCTTGTTGTTTCTGCGTGGAATGTGGCCATCTTTGATTTCAATGGACAGGCTGCAGCGCGAGTGGCCCAAAAGTACGGGGAGAATGTCATTTCGATCCAGGGAAACGCTGTTCTTTATGAAGATCAAGTCAAAGTGTTTACCGAAGCATGGAAGAAATGGCAACGAATCGACCTAGGTAGACCACCCATTCTTCAGCCGCTGTTTGTAGAATTCCAATGTCCGCGTACACAGAGAGAGGAAATAACTACGCTGACCGAAGCCTACGATCTAACCAGTCTTTGCCAATGTGGTAGGTATTCTCAGCCCACTGAGTCAATCAATCCATCTTGCTCACATACCGCGACGGAAAGGGCTTTGGAGACCAGATGGACTTCTGCAAACCTGTAGCAGAGCTGGACAACGGTGCACCTCCCCAGCCAGATCTTCTAACCATCGACGTCAGTCTCGTGAGTTCGATCTGGTCAGCATATCTCGCGTTGCACTTTTTCCGCAAGAACGCTTGCAAGGGAGGCAAGCTGGTCTTCACTAGCAGCTCGGCAGGCCTGTACCCGTCGTCAGAGATGCTGCTGTATGGGGCAGCCAAACATGGGGTACGCAGACCAGACAATGGCTCCTTAAATCGACTGCTTTCTGTTTTGATCGGACACTATTCTGACACGTTGTGGCGTGGTAGGTCGTTGCACTTGCTCGTGGTTTGGGTAAAAGATCTCTTGAGAGACAAGATCCAATCCAGTCCTACGCCATCTGTCCTGGCCTGGTCCCTACACCTCTCATCAGCGATGCACTCAGGGAAGCTGTTCCCCCGGAGGTGCTGACGCCTGTATCGATGGTCGTAGAAGCACTGGACCGCATCATCAAGGGCCAGTTCACCAACGGACAGGTGGTGGAATGTAGTGGAACTGAGATCCAGGCGAGGCCACCGCTGGAATACCTGAATACCGCGGCCGAGTATATTGGGCATGGCAAATTCAAGGGCTCGGTTGACCCGTCAGTTTTTGCGAAGCATGCCGAAAAGCGGGGTCGTCAATTAGTTGGGATGGCAGGCATTATCAGGTAGTCGGGACATCATTGTACTGTAGTTCTGCAAACGATCAATTACCATGAGTCATCCGTTACCTGGTTGCTTGGAAATGACTTCTTTTGTGCCTCGGAAGTCTTCTTGGCTCCGAATCATCAACTCCTTTCCGTGCCGTGCCGGATCAGTTTTGCACACTTATCCCGCATTTTAGGGTGCATGATTAGGCGTCGTTAGACATGCTCGGATGAAACTGCGATCTACTGACTAGACGCGATTTGCGTGGATGTTTTGCTCCCAAGGAGCTTGGCCCCTTTGAGTGGTACATGTAGAAGGTGTTTGCGCAAAAATTCAAGGCTCTAGACAATCTCACTCTTTATTATTTGACTTATCCTTGAGAATTGCTCACCATGGCGGACGTCGCCATCGACTCTGCCGAGCTTGCGAAGCTGGATTGCAAGGTGACCTTGATAACAGGTGCCATAGGAGTCTCAAACCCTTCAAATATCGCAGCGCTCACTAAATGTTCCTTTAAGGTGGCTCTTCAGGCATTGGCCTAGCAACGGCGCAGCTTTTTGCATCCAAGGGGTACGTGAGTTGTTCAATAGTTGGAAAGATACAAATACGGCCCAGCCAGTAAAATATTGACCGTGCAAAGTGCAAAAGTTATCATCGCAGATCTGTCCGCACCCAAAGAAAGCGTGTATGGGAGCACCTACGTACGCACGGATGTCACACAGTGGGGTGATATTACCAAGCTTTTCAAGAGAGTGATGGACACTCATGGGCGGCTGGATGTCTTGTTTGCAAACGTATATCAATTCCTCTCTCTTCTCCTTGTGTTGAATCCAAAAATAATCCCCAACTGACCAGTTGACTGCTTCACAGGCAGGAGTCAACGCGCGAGAAAACACATTTTCGGACATCTATGGAGAAGATGGTGAACTGGTTGAGCCCAAATATAAATGCATAGATGTAAACCTGGTCGCTGAGATGAATTGTATCAAGTTGGCCATCCACTATATGAGACGGCAAGCAGATGGCGGGTGCATTGTGTTTACGGCATCGAAAGCAGCGTACTCTCCTATGAGCGGGCCGACTTATGCGGCATCCAAGGCCGGCTCGATTGGGATGATGAGAGCGTTGCGCAACTTCTTACCACAGCTGAATATCCGATTGAATGCGTGAGTCATTACTGTGAAACCTCAGACCATTCGTCCAGCTTACATCGCAGGATTGCTCCAGGATTCACAGAAACGGGAATGGTTCCAGCCGAATCAGTGGCTCGCCTCCGAGAACTCGGGGTTGTGATCCAGGCAGCCTCGACTTGCGCTGACGCTGTAGCATTCCTTGCCGTGAACCAAACTTTTCATACTCGGACGATCCAAATTGTCGAAAATCGGTTCAGAGAACTCGAGTCGGGTTACGAAGCTGCAGCTGAGATGATGTACGGCGACTCAACGGCGGGGAGGAGAACGATGAATCCCGAAGCATACGCGATCATTAGGCAGACTTTTAGCACTACTGTATGAATAGTTCCAAGAGGTTTGGATAGTTGCAAAACCTTTCCTGAATCTGAATTTTGTTGAGATCAGTGACATCCGTGACTAGATGCCATGGAGAAATTTTAGGGAGGAAATCAAGTTTCATGTTGCGAATGGACACAACCTGTAAATTGGCGACACTAGGATGATTTAGCAACAACATACATTACGCGGTTGTCTTGTCTTGGAGGTATAACGAAGTTATGAAAAATTGTAAAGAAAATTCGCTGCTGACCGCACGGCATCAAAAAAAATGTCAAAATCCACAGGTGCTTAACATGTAGGTTCTTAAGCAGAGATTAGGTACGTTGTAAACTTGACAATTCTTAGAGCTCTTCTGATCTTCGCCTCACTCGACTTTCAAGAAAGTTTTGATAAAGAGAAGCTATTCACGATATTCCAGGTTCGGCGATGATCAACTGAGTTTCATTTCGATGCAACCTGGTAAAAGATCATGCAGTATCATTCATGTTTGTCAAGAAGAGATCTCGGTGGCAAAGAAGCAAGGCGCTATATTAAAATGTTGCAATCTCAGATAATGATAAACATTCTACTGACATAGTAGACGAGATTGTCTGCCAATATTCGAATACTCATGTCGTTTTGCCCTCATACTCCTCTGGTACGCTCCTTACCCTAAGCACGAGATGTATTCCCCCAACTTGCATTGAACCATTCGACGATAATGAGTCGAGAATCGCCTCTTTATCATATTGCGGACCTTTTTCAAATGCGAACCGAAACAGGATAGTGCAAAGCAGCTGGCGCATTTCGAGGGCTGCCAAGGCTCGCCCTGCACAGTTATAAAGACCCGAACCGAACGGAATGAAAGCTTTGGGGTTGTGGTTGAAATTAGGTGACCGAAGAGAATCTACCCAACGTTCAGGAATAAAGTCGTTCGGCTGGGAAAAATATCTTTCGTCGTGATGCATTGCCCAAGGGCACACGTAGCACTAAGTAATTGTTATGTCAGCAGCTACGTACTCTTGCTGGGTGGCAATGTCCTAGATTGTTCTTACATTGGTGAAAGGGGGAATGTATTTCCCGTTGATCGTTGTCGGGCCGGGCCCGTTCGTGCGCTGAGTTGGCTCTGGAGCCGGTGGAAACAGCCGTAGGGTTTCGTTGATGACACCAATCACTAATTTTACTTGTTCTGGGCCTGGAAGATGTAAGTCAAAAGACTTTACAAAGTTTGATGAGAGATATCGCTCACCCAGTGTTGTTCCTTTAAACGGTCCTTTTGCATTCAATGCATCTACTTCCTTCCGCACCTTGGCGTATGCATCAGGATTCTCAACCAGGTTGAAAAAGATCATACTGTAGAAATTTGAGTTAGCCAGGTTCAACCCAAGTAAGCTCCTATCTAGTGAAAAGAACGTACGCCAAGGCAAAAGCAGTGGTATCGCTTCCCGCGAGAATGATAGCCTTTGCCTCCTCACGCAACTCCGGCTCCGTCAACCTCCCTCCAGCCTCGACGTCCTCCTTCAGTAAGTGAGAAAATATGTCTGGTCGGGTTTGTCCTTGAGCTCGACGAGCTTCAAATCTGGCGTTACTGAATTTGCCGAATTGCTTAGCTTTGGCCTTCATGTCACTATCCATGGGCAGATACGCCACGAGATATTTGCACCAGGGCATCGTCATCCACATCGACCGCATCTTGAAAGTCTTTTGGAGAAAATCGCGGTAAGGATGAGTGGTTCCTACATGTCTCATTTCATCATTATTCATCGTCCATTGAACCTCAACTTTGGAAAAGAAGACAGTCTTACCTGTGGCGACCATGTTGAAGTCGTTCCCAAAGCCCAGATCTCCCATAGCATCGAATGAGTAGAAAGACATCCATTCAGTTACATTAATCTCCACTATTGCACCTTTGTCAGAGACTGATGAACCATATAAGGTATTTCAGGCTGAGGAGGGGAAAGCTTACTTCCATCGCACTCTTGAAACTTCGACACCATAGTATCTATCAATTGCGCAATGCGCGGTTCATAGCTCAGCAGCGCTGCCGTCGTAAATCCTTGGTCCCATATCCGGCGCCTGTGGCGATGTTCCACTCTGTCCTTCACAAAGGTGACCGAGTGTGCGTTTGAGAATGGGGAACCGTCCGCATGATTTCCTTTGGACAACTTGGAAGAGGGACCGTTAACGAGCAATGTATCGTCGGGATTGAAAAAGACAATGTCTCGGGGACCAAGTCGGACCACATCACCATACTAGAATAGATGAGCGAATGTGTTTAGCGTCTTTTGGGGTAACATTGAGAAATACAACGGATAGTTAAATACCTTGTCTCGCATCGCTGAGACCCAGCGATGGTAGCGGCCGGTGCGGTAGCGCATGAACCAGGCCCATTTCGTAATCCTTGGAAGTAAAGGCCCTGGATAGCCGCGCAAAGGGTGGAAGAATGCTCGATAAAGCCCGATACTAGTACCCAAGGTTGGAAGATAGAATAATGTAAAAATGGCTGCTTGTTTGAGCCCATGCAGGAATTGACCTTCGGGCCAGATCCCATTCGCCGTGTACAAAATTCCAGTCGTCAATTGTAGAGCCGTGAGTGCGACTAGAAAGTTGGAGAGGGTAGGCTCAGTCTTGCGGAACGTGTGATGGCTTGCAAGTCCGGCCATCACCGCGATGACGGAGACATGGATAGCTGGGGGCACGAGGCCTGTGACTTCTCTAGTTCTGTCAAAGAGGTCTTGCATATTTGTTGCGCTCACAGTACTGAGAGGCCTGAACAAATCATAGCGGAAGGGAAAGCAGCACTGTAATTAATGCTCGTGTTTGTATTCCCATGGCTTTTGGATCGTCCTCTTACCGAGCTGTTCTATCCCTTGTTTGCGTGAACCGGCACGGTAAGGCACGGAACGGAACGGGATTCAGAAGCCTCCTTCTCCTCTTCCAGCCTCGGCTTCCTATATGGATTGGAAAGTACGGAACTGCTTGGATGTTCTCGGCCATGGAGGATGCAGCAGCTATCATTGGGTGAGCTGAACATAGAACCGCAAAGACAATCTCACTAAAATCGATGCGGTCAGCCTGAGACTCTTTAGACAGCAACGCTAGGTCGGAGACTCTGTTGTATCGTCTGGAGAATAGCAGCAGGGGCAATCTCTTCTTAGCAACTTCAACTTTCCAGAAATACCTAGATTCTATTTGATAAAATTTATTGGAAATTGTGGCAGTATATTGCCGCTACTTTAAGAAAAGCGATAAATTGAGGATGCTAACCGAAAACCAGAAACTTTCGAAAGACACATTTTAGCCTCAAACGAGCAAGAACATATGGCCTAGCCTGCACGCGGGTCCGTTTAGTCGTGATACATCCAAAACAGATCTTCCACTAAGCGCCTTACTATCGGTCAACAATGTGTTATAATTTTTTGCAACTCACCCTCGCATAACAATTAAGGTAATTAGCTACACACAATGAGTTTTTATGCTATTAAAACAATTACGTGAGGCTGTTTGATTCACATGAAACTATAGTATTCTTGAGAACCGGCTGGATTTCGCTTGCTTGGTGTATTATGACTCGACGAACTCGCGTGGCCTGTACTTGGAGGAGACTTGTCTGTGGTACATTCGTCCATAACAAGCGTTCTAGGTCCTCTAGATCTCCCGCGAAATTCGCATATCATACGCAGATAATGGACGGCCAAGATAATGTGCTCGGAGGCATCATGCCGGAACAGCATTTGCCACTCTAGTATCAGGGGATATGGGATGACCACTCAGCTCCGACGTCTTGTCTGTTTTCAATGACGGCGACACGCCATTGATATCGGATTGACGAACGGAGACCCTAGAGATGCTTTTGATATGATCCTCAGCAGGGACTGGCTTCAACCAATACCTACGCAGCTCGAGTCAGGATGATGCAGGTCTTCGAATGTTGCTGGAGGGGGAAAGAGCAAATTTGAACATACGTCATATCAAAACATTCTGGAGTGTCGAATTCTTCGGCAATGAATCCATTACCCAACCACGCAAAGCGCAAATTTGGGTCGGGACACAAGCTTCTCCATTCGAAATCCTCGTAACGGCGCGTTTGGAGCAGTTTGAAAAAATGAAGTCGAGACCCCGCGTGTAGAGAGACGAGCTCTCCGTCCCTCTTGCCATTTTTATATGTACTCACGCAATTCGTATTCCAGGACGATTGTTCAAGCCAGGCCAGACTATGCTCGGCATATGCGTGGGCAGCCTCTGGCTTGATGACAACGGAAGAGTAGTTTTGCGTCTGCAACTTCTCGACCATATCGACGATGTACTGAGTGATCATTTCGATGATAGTGACCAAACTACCATGACCGATCGGGCTCGAGGGGCCCAGGTAGGTGAAATAATTGGGCATACCGGCCGCAAACATGGAAAGGTACGCTTCGGGTCTCTTCGCCCACGCATCCTGTAGCGTTTGGCCCTCGATACCGACCACAGGGAAGCGGGGAGTAAAGCTGATATCGAACCCTGTTGCACAGATTATCACGTCGAACTCTCGCTCCGTGCCGTCTGCGGATTGGAGCCCGGTTGCCGTGAAGCAATCAATCTCTCCCCAGACGGTCTCGCATTTGTCTGAGGACAATGCTTCCAAGTAACCATTCCCGGGTGTCAGTCTGCGGCAACTGTTGAGAGAAGAGGTTTAGCTAGGACCACCAGCAGCAACAATAAAGTCTTGTACATACCCAACAGCGAAATCTGGAGTGAGTTTGGCCGCGAGTTCAGGTTTTCTCGCTAGTTTTCCTTGAAGTTGTGCCAGTGCACGCTTCCGTGCGACCTTCTGATCTTCCGAGTCCTTGAGGTAGACTTTGAAGTGAGCGTTAATTTCGGCCTCGAGGGCTTTGCGGTACTTGAGATATTCGCTCGGATCTGCTGTCCATTTCTCTTTGGTTTCCTCAGAAAAGGTCAATCCCTTAGGTGCATGGGTAATCGCAAAGCCGGGCGTGATCCACGCCGGACTACGCATGTAGGCGGTGACACTGGCTACCTCATCGGTGATAGATGCCAGTACTTGAACGCCACTGCTACCGTTGCCAATGACGGCGACTTTCTTCCCTCGTAGATCGATCGTCTGGTCGTATGCCGCTGTATGCAGGGTTTTGCCTCGGAATGACTCGCGGCCAGGGATCGAAGGCCATTTCCAGTCGTTGACAAATCCGCTGGCGTTGATGAGAATGTCGCATTCTTTCATGAATGGCGTCCCAACCAGCTGCTGACTGCCACCATGTCTCTGTGATCTGACTAGTTCATGTCCGTTGGTCTGTTGGATCTCTACAGCCCATTTCTGTCGTGTCTCGTCCCAAACCGCTCCGGTCACCATGTGAGATGTCTTAACGTATTTGAGCAGCTTATGTTGATCGGCTACGGCCTCAATGTAGTCCCGAATTTCTTGGCTTCCGGCATAATACCGTCCGAAGCCCGGGTACGGCGCCCAAGAGAACTGGTAATTATGTATCGGGATATCGCAAGCGCAACTTTTATGAACGTTCAATCAGCTGAAAAGTCAATATAAACAAGTAGAAGATGTGAAAAGCAACAAAACCTACCCTGGATATCTATTCTCAAACCAGGTCCCCCCAATACCACTGTTTTTCTCATATATCTGTAAATCTATGTGCTTCAATTGCCCGACGTTGACAGCCTTTGCAAACGCAATGCCACTGAAGCCGGCGCCGATCACGATAACTTTGAGAGGCCGTGCGGTCGAAATGGGTAATTGAGAGAGGAGGTACCCCAATTCATCTTTCTCGCGGTAACGTTCGGTAGACAATTTGAAAGAGGTTCGCTCAGCTGCGTCGCGCAGAAACTCGCATGTCTCTGTGCAGGACATGGTGGAGGACGATAGGTGACAATCGGTAGAACAAGTCGACTTCTTGACTTGAGGAGTCCTCCAGGCTTCCTTATGAAATGTATCATCTGAAAGCTAGTCATTGCACGACATCTTCTGCATGCCTCGGAAAGTGTTTGTAATTGCCAGTTCCGGGCTTCGGAACAGGCGAGCACTGGGCCCTCAAACTAGCTATGATGTGTCGAAAGCTCTGACTACGCCCCGATCTAGTAGGGACCAAATAAGGATCGGAATCGGAAAACGGCTCATGATATATTTACAGAACCGGCAAACTTGTACACGTGGTTAGGAAGAATTTTCGTGCCTCAAGAGAGCTCCGGAAACCGGGTAGTTAGAACAACCGGTCGCTGCCCATTATATCAACCTTTACTTATATCTTCAAGAAGCCTATCAAGATATTGATAATTCAAGTTCCGATGTACAGTTTTATGGTATGTTTGCCTATATATGTTTGTAGCTCTGTTTTCGTAGTCCTTAGAAGCTTTGAATTTTAATGCTCTGACCCATGAAACTTTAGCGAGCTGAAGCCTGAACGGCCCTCTTGGTGTACTCATTCGCTAACTGAAATCGGCCGCTGCACGGAACTACTTATCTCATGGAATTTCAATTGACTAGCAGCTAAAGAAAGTTCTAGAAGTACTAAATCCTCGTGTGAGAGTGGAAGTAATTTGTTGGTTGGAAAACTCTTCTATTTCTCCCCTAAAAGTCCTGGTCTTTGGCTATTGCTTAAAAACCGACTGACTGCACACAAGAATTGATCTTCCCCATCAATAAAAGACAAATGCCCTGCCTTCTTGATCAGTACATACTGAGACCCGGGAAGAGCATCCGAAATCTGTTTCATTGTGGTAGGTAGCGGACCATCCAGCTCGCCTACGACGATCAAGGTTTGTCGGCCGTTCAATTTTGGGAGCAGTGGACGCAGGTCAAACTCCTGCAAGGCTCGGACCGCGTTGCTGAATCCACGTATGGATGTGCCTAGAATCTGCTGTTTGATACGCTCGCGAAAATCAGGGCGGCTTTTGAGGAAATTGGGATATGGAAACCACCGCCGCAGCGTTTCCTCCATCAAAGGTCTCCCACCGTCAGTCTTAGCCAGAGTGATTCGTTGCGTGAAAGGATCGGTGGCAGGATCAGAAGGTCCATGTGTGAGCACGTCTGCGACGACGATGCGTTCGACGCGTTCGGGATATTGTGCAGCGAAATATACCGCAGTGGCGGCGCCCATGGACACACCCACAAATGCGTACAGTCGTGAAATCTGAAGGTATTCTAACATCAAAGCCACGTCCTCGGCAAGGAGCTCAAAGGTACAGGGCTCGTCGCTTTCTGCGGGAGACTCTCCGTGGCCTCGGTGATCGTATCGCACGATACGGTACTGAGAGAATTCCGGTTGCGATGACAATCTCTGCACAAAGGAGTCCCAGGACTCTAGAGCGGTGGACAGTGAGTTGCTGAAGAGGATCACAGGACCCTACACCGGGCCCTGAATCAGACAGTGCAGTTTAACAAGTGGTCGGATTTGGATGTGCAAATTTTGAGTGTCGGAAGCCATGGTATTCGGCAGGTGCGTCGCAATAGTGGATGGATGAGCCCAGTACAAGAAGGAGTTTTGGATGACCCTTCAATGAAAGTTTCGGACTTGAAAGATTATAAGGAAATGGGAAGTAGGCCAGATAAATTGGGCCGCGTGGGGACCTTCTCCTTGAGCAACTACTGTCTACCGAGACTCCGTCGCGGAGAACACCACTGCGAAAATCGTGTGGCCTGGCCTTGTCTCCCCACTGAGGGTGGACTGGGAATCCAAAATGGAGGCGCTGGGTGCGAAGCTCGCGTTTTTGAACTCATGAATCAGTTCCGAGCTGGGCTAAGCCTATTTAACAGAATCAGGGGGTGTAATGTGTTGCCTTAATACCACATACTCTATTTGATTAACCCTTTTCCGATCATCGAGGCGTTCAGTCCTTACACGGCCGAGCGGCGAGCATGTCGTAACTAGCTTCTTAGGCCTCAAACCATCAATACCTGGGTCGTTCTACTTCTCAAGGCCCATGCTGAGGCTTGAGCGTGCAAAATTTAGTCGGTGAAAGCTCATGAATACAGGTTTTCCCCATATGCTAAGGAGTTATCATGGCCACTGACCCCGAAAGCACGAGAGAAATTTGCAGGAAGTATAGCAAGCAAAACCGTATATATTGCTAGAAAAATTCAATGATATTTCACTATGTCAATTGTACATCAGTGTCAGTAATCGAACTGCCAATCAACATCCTCATTCCTGATATAGGGAGTCAACGCCTCAAACTGTGCATCGTGATCAGGGTACAACTCTGCATAGTTGCCCTTCATTCTGCCGTTGCCCAGATAGGCCCACCGATTATGATTCTTGTATTTGATGATGTAGTCTTCATAGCGAGGCTCTTTGATCGCGGCCAAGTAGCTGAAGGCGCTTCCCGACCACAACCAAGGGCGACCGTCTGCCTGGCCCTTTTTGTACCAAGAGCGGCACGGGTCTGTCCAGACACTGCCGTCGTGGAAAGCATCAATGTGCTCCATGAGCTCATCCGTGGCGTCTTGTCGTGGCTCGACCGATTGAATGCCTTCCATCTGCATCTTGTTGATGACTTTAGCAAAATACTCGCACGACGTTTCCATGGCTGGAATCACGGATCCGTTGCCCCAGGGCCCTCGCGGGCCCATGATAACCCAGTAGTTGGGGAAGCCTGGACCAGCAATGCCTAGATAGCAGTTCGGGTCGGGATCCCAGGCGTCTTTCATCTTTAATCCGTTGCGTCCGACGACCTCAAAATGGGGCTGGAAGGGAATCTTGAATCCTGTTGCGCAAACCACAACATCAAGATCGTTGTGCTTTCCCGACGTGGAGATCAGTCCTCTCTCATCCGCTCCAGAGACACCTTCGAAGATGAGTTCAACATTCGGTTGAGTCAACGCTTCGAGATACCCGTCTCCGGGAGTCAATCGGCGACAGCCTACAAGGGACTCGGTCAGCTCAGTGATTTCTCGGCAATGTCTTACCACGTACCTGGGGACCATGAAGGGATTAATTTCTCCTTTAAATCTTCGAATCCGGGCCCGATTCGCTTTGTCATTCCCTCCTTGAACGCTTTGTATGCGGCGGCGTGTTGCTTAGTTCCGCGGATAAATAGATCAACTCCCGCGTTGATCGTGCCCTCGATCTCCTTGCGGAACTTGAGGTGATAAGCTGGATCGTCTCGGAAACGCTTCTGCTGCTTCTCGGAGAACTCCATCTGCGAATGGCTGACGGCAGCCAAGGCGGCGCGGTCTGTGGGGATCTTACTTGTGTCTTCGCCATTTTCTTCGGCTTGCAAGACCCGCGCGACTCCCAGACCAATCGGGGGCGAAATCCAGGTCTCTGACCGCATGTAGCAGACGACCTTCTTGCAGATCTTCTGAAGCTGTGGCACGATCTGGATGGCGCTACTTCCATTTCCGATGACAGCGGCAGTCTTGTCCTTGAAATCCACGGTATGATCCCATTTCGAAGAATGCATCACAGGGCCCTGGAAGTTCTCCAGTCCAGAAAACGTTGGCATGGCTCCATCGGTCAGTCGTCCACCGCTGTTCAGGAAGATATGGCACCAGTCGTGGCTAAGCTCGCCGGTACGAGGGTCCTTGAGGGTAACGTTCCAGATACTCGCAGCCTCATCCCATTGAATCTTGATCACTTCGCGGTTGAAGACCATATCCCGCTCGGAGCCGAACTCAGCTCCCACGGTCTGGCTGTAGTCGAAAATCTCCTTGCCGTAGGCGTAGAAGGTAGACCAGTCGGTGTTCGGCCGGAAAGAGTACGTGTAGACATGGGCCGGGATGTCGCAAGCCACGCCGGGATAGGTGTTGTTCCACCAAGTGCCCGACATCCGGTCCGAGCGCTCATAGATTGTGAGTTGGTAATTTTGCAGCGCCCGGCGTAGCTTGTACGACAGCACCATTCCACCAAGCCCAGACCCGAGCCCAATGATCTTGACAAAGTGTCTCTTTCCAAACCACTGATTTGGCACGTGGTACTTTCGAGACTCCTCGGTTATGCTGTCAGAAGGAGCTACTGCTGCGCTTGCGCCATTGCTGTTGCTGTTGCTGTTGCTGTTGCTGTTGCTGTTGCTGTTGCTGTTGCTGTTGCTGTTGCTGTTGCTGTTGCTGTTGCTGTTGCTGTTGCTGTTGCTGACGTTATCGAACTCCTTGACGCCGTCTATTTCTTCGATGCCGTTGGTGGTGGAGTTGCTTGCGGCAGCGGCTTGCGGCACCGTTGCTGGCAACAAGCTTGCGCTGATTGTGCTGCCTGCGTTCTGAATCATCATGATTCACACAACAGTCAAATACCACGACTTTGAGGATATGTCAAGGTATGTAGGTGCTTAAAGACTCTATTCAGAGGCTCCTGCTTGATATCTAGAGTCTCTATACCCTCATCGGACCTCTTTGGAACAACTTGATGGGCTGCGCGGAATCTCGGTACGGAACGGAAAGGGACTACTACCTACCTGGTCACGGGCATATGCCAGACGGCCCTGCTGCTAGTCACAACGCAAAGCTTATCTGTATAGACTGGAGAGTCGCTTGACCTAAATTGGTAATATCACCTCGGTGTCAACGTGACAGCGGATTGATCATTGTTCCCTGGCGTATCCTGGTCAGTTTGGCCCAGGGCGATGACAATCTTGATTCGACGTGTGTTCTATTGTGATGAGTTCCAGTCCAAACTCGCACCCCATCAATATGAGCGAGCCAGCTGCTTTCAAGCCTCTCGATGAGCTGCTCGAACGGCTGGTAGTCGAGGAAAATGGACTTCCTGGAGCCATTGTGATTGCTCTAGACCGTCAAGGTAGGTACTCACCACCCCTAGTTTTAAACTTAGGGCATCTAATTGTTCGCGCAGGCAAGACTGTGTACGAAAAGTATGTTGGCAAGACTTCCTTACAGTCTGGAGCACCGCCAATGTCGACCAAGTCGGTCTTCTGGCTCGCGTCCTGCACCAAGCTCGTGACCGCCGTGGCCGCGATGCAGTGTGTTGAACGCGGACTGTTGAAATTGGACGACCCAGTAGGCTCCATCCTACCAGAATACGCCCATCCAAAAATTTTGATAGGCTTTACTGGGGATAACAAGCCCATCTTGAGGCCTGCAAAGCAGAGCATCACCCTGAGGTCAGTCACAGGGACGCCTTCAATACAATTTGAAATGAAACATTAACGGACGAGTATCAGACACCTCTTGACCCATTCGAGCGGGCTGAGCTACGATGTTTTTGGGCCTGAGTTGAGGGAGTGGGCTCGAAAAACGGGAAGAACGGTGAATCAACAGTCTGGAACCTTGGTGAGTTTTCGAAGATGTGTGACTGGTCAAGGACATCACAAATTGACTGCCAGGAACAGGAAGGACTCAAATATCCGCTTCTATTTGAACCTGGTTTTGGATGGACCTACGGTGCTGGCCTGGACTGGGCGGGACAGATGGTACGGCTAAACATGTATACCTCCCTTAAAATTCACCACTCACCCATATTGTTAGATTGAGCGAGTCTCGGGATACAGATCATTAGAGGAATACTTTCGAGAAAACATCTGGAACCCTCTAGGATTGAAACACACAACTTTCGAAGTCTCAAGCAACAAAAACCTCCTTGATAACTTGGTAGGGGTCACTCTGAGAAAAGTAGATGGTTCTCTCATCCCTGGTGTCCACGTTCCTCGCGATATCGCCGCTGAGATCAACACTGGTGGCGCCGGTCTGTACGGAACGGCCAGCGACTTCGCTCGCCTTGTGGCTGAGATTGTCAACGATGGTGGTATTCTCTTGAAGCCCGAAACCGTCCAGGAAATGTTCCGCCCGCAGTTCGACGACGATCGTTACCTTCTCGAAGCGCTCCATAAATCCGTTGCCGGGATCGGGATGAACATATCTCCAAACTTCACAGATCCAAAGATGAAAATCCAGCACGGATTGAGCTTTCTGATCAATATGGAGCCAATGGCCACGGGTCGTCCAGCAGGAGCCGGACAGTACGGTGGAGCGGCAAATACATTCTGGGTCAGTACTTGCAGGCCTGGGCGAAAGTGAAATTGATATTGAATGCTGATACCCTCTCAGTGGGCAGACCGCAGCACTGGAGTCGCTGGTGTAGTCATGACACAGATAATGCCTTATGGGGATCCCAAAGTTATGGAAGTCTACCGCCGTCTCGAGCAGTGCATATATCAGCTAGGACAGCAGAATTAGGATCCCGGAAGTAAGGGCACGAGTATTTTCCTGAAAATGATTGCACAAAACATGCACTAGTCCTATGGTCAACTTTCGAATTTAAGCAGGGATTCATATACGGATAAAGAGGGATGATTAGAGGGATATATATATATTGTTTTATCGCTGTGTTCTAGGCCCCAAAGTGTTTGAGCACTGGCAACGGTTACACTCCTCAAAGCTTTGTTCTTGGTTGCTCTGCTTCCGAATACACCGATGACCCCACGGGTGGCAACGGAGGCAATGGAGGGACTTCGCTGTCTTCCTCGGCGTGTACAATGCCGGCATCGTAGTCGAAGAGCCAGTCCTTGCGCACAGAATGACCCCAAAATATGGGATTGTGGGAATTGTCATGCTTCATCAACTCGTCCCGCATGTTACGAGCCGAACCATCGTGCAAATGAAGCCACTCCTGTAACACGCGCGTATTTTGTGCCACATAGGAGGCCCGAGGCGCCCTCTGCTTCTGGTACATTGCCAGGGCTTCGTGAAGCTTATCGAAGCGAGCGATTGCCGCACGCAGAGTAGCTGCATCTTCGATGGCTTGGGCAGCCCCCTGCGCGAGATACGGCATCATAGGATGCACGGCATCACCGAGCAGGACCACCTTGCCGGAGGGATGTATCCATCGCTCCAGCGGCACGGGAAAATCCACGAGCTTCCACTTCAGGTACTCGCCCGTCAGGCCGCAGAGATCGCGCACCGGCTTACACCAGTCCTTGAACCTTTCCACCAGCTCCATGTTGTCTGCCTGTGTCTTCCACTGGTCGCCAACTAAGTGCTGGCCCTTATCACTACCGTGCGTGATGTCGATGATGATGTTATAGAGCTCCCCATCACGCAGTGGGTATCCAACAGCGTGGCCTTCGGGTCCCAACCAGTGCACCGCCCAGGCATTCTCGACCAAATAGCGTGTCTCAGGGTCTTTCAGAAGAGGCGCGGTCGGGACCAGGATGCGGTAGGCAACATCGCCAGTATCCACCGGCTCGATTGGCTCCCCGTTCACCTCGTCGCGAATAGAAGATTTGATGCCCTCGGCCGACACGACCAGGTCGGCCGTGTACCAGTCACCACACTCCGTCTTCACCGCAGGTCTTTGACAGTCGTACTGGACAACCTTGCTTCTCGTAAAAATCTGGATATCTGGGCTTTTCTCGGCCGCCTTCAACATAATGTCAAGGAAGTCGGCTCGGTGGAAGAGATAGTAGGGCGCGCCGTGCTTGAGGACCATATCATCATAGGGCACGTCGAGCAGACCGTTGTTTTTCCAATCCACAAATCTAATACCTTTGGCGATTTGCTTTGGAGCTGAGTCGAAGTCGACGCCCCAAGACTTGCAGAGACGGGACGAGTTAGGAGGGACCCGAATACCTGCGCCGGCCTGTTGTTCCAGCCCATCAATATTCATTTTCCCTCGCTCACGATGACGAGAAACACAGAGAGAATGACAGTAGCTTGCTTACCTCTGCAAATTCGATAACACTATCCAGCACCTTCACACGATGGCCATCAGTGGCCAAGGCGAGCGCCGTGGCGAGGCCGCCAATTCCAGCTCCGACAACGATAACGTCGAGGTTCTTCATTGCCTGCTTAGTCTACTGCACTGTACTGTGATGTTTTGGTTGACAATAGTTGCTTAGTGAGGCAGATTCATATACCAGACCAAAAGTCCCATTGGCAACTGTGCCACAATCACGGCCGACGGCCCCTACAGTAGTGTAATGTACGAGTCTGTGAATTCGGGTCGGTCACGCGAATATTACTAGTACTACGCGGCAGTTGGTGATGCTTGTAAGTGACCCTGGCCATCCCGCACATGCTCCTGATGGCTTCCACCTCCTCGCTTCCGCCTCCAAATGTAGTGAATGACACAAGAAACGGAACGGAACGGGATGAAGTGGAACGGCACGGAACGGGAAGGATGGCAGGCAGGGAGTGAAAGCTGTGTCAGTGTCAGTCATCAGGTGACACAGAAACTGAGTACTAGGGTCAATCCACAGGTATTTAAAGCGCTCAAAATCTGGGGTCCTCAAGAACGCAATTAAATCGCCCTTATCAGTGTTCCGAGCTCGATCGGTCTTGACCTGCGACTTTCCGACTTGCGCTTATGGTGTTCCGAATCTCAGTTGGGTAAGTACGTCACAGCCAGCGTGAGTGGCTGGCGCTCCAGGGCCAGCCCAGCCTTGGTACGAAATCGTCAACACAGAGAACTTGAGTCGCGGACTTCCCTGCTCACCTTGGTAGGGAGCCGGGCCGGGCTGGGCTGAACTGTTACAAATTCCATTCTACTCCATTCCTCTGCATATGTACCCGCGCAAGAGCTAAATCATCCTAGCATCTAGCATCTAGCAGTCACAGTCAGCAAGGTAGCGCCGAGAACCAGACACCTGGTACCAGCACCGGCTCAGCATCTGATATCCTCTGCCCCAGATCTTCTCAGTCACTACGCCCAACCACGCTTGGTCTCACGATACACAGCACACAGCCGCCCCAGTTCCCATTCTTGGTCACCATCCCCCATTCCCAGCGTCCGAGCACCCATGCAAAATCTACCTACTGTTCCTACTATACATGTAAGCTGTGTCTAGCACCAGCGACCAAGCCCAAGCCCGAGCCCGAACCCTCAGTCAACTACACCATTCGTGATTTGCAGAAGTAAATCAAAAGTCTATAGATCGATCAACCCCACTGTCCGTGCGATTCATCCTCATCCCATTGACCTGTCAGCATGGAAGAGCGGCGATTCTGGGCAAGCTCCTTCGTTGAAGGTGCAACCCAAGGTCGGCGCAAGAGAGCGAGATATGCAAGGCAGGCGTGGTCAGTCAGCCGGTTGCTGCTTGTCAGAATCCAATGCTTCAAGCTTGCTTCTCATGCCTACCAGCTAACAATCTTGTAGCGACGAATGCCGCCGTCGAAAACTCAAGGTGAGCCGAGTCTTCCCATTGCTACTTTGAAACTTCCACCGGGCTAGCCCTGACATCCTCATCGTGCTGTGGAGCAGAGCCATGCGGCCGTTGTGTCGCGCGTTCGGCGACCTGTGTTTACTCCTCGTTAGACCAAGAGCAAGACCAAGACCAAGAACAGAATGCACATGGACAAAAGCAACGCGTTCCCTGCGCCGACCGTGACCGCGACAGGCAGCAGATTGAGTCCACTGAACCCCCAAATACCCCAGAAGGCGATGATGTCGAGTCCTTGTTGAATTTTTTATCCTCAACGATCGGAGACACGGAGCTGACGAATTCGGACGACGCTGAATACTCCTGGCCAACTGGGTAAGCCCATCCCAACCTGTGAATCCCCTAATCACTCACCTTTCGATGGATACCTTAGACCATGCCAGGACGACACTCGACAGAACGACGTATATCGTAGAGCCTACCGCTCAAGCCGATTGGTGCGTTCTTACAGCCCGTCCTCGGGTGACAACAACAACTCCATGTCGGCAATGTCATCCCCCCAGCCAGCAGAACACGGGAATCAAGTGACGGATACCTTTCAAATGTCAATCAACAACAACGACTGCAATGGGAAGCTCTCGCTGCAGTCTAAGTTGTCGGCGGCGCACAATGTCCTCGGAGTGGAGGAACTCTCCAATGACGCCTCGCTAGTCCAGAAGCTCTCATCATCTCCAACCGACCCCATCCACATGCATTCCAGCTCACTCCGGACACTGCAATTGCCAGAACCGCCCCGCCTTGTCGCCTTCCTCCAAGTCTTCTGGGCTCAACATAACCCTTTCTTTCCCTGCAGCAATCGAGGCCAGTTTCAACAAGATTTACTTCAATGGCTGCCAGCAGCAGGATATGGGCCCGGAAGGACTGTCGTGCGGGTGACTCCTACCTTCACTCCGCTTGCATTGAACCTGTGCATTATACTGGCGGTGGCAGAGTTTGTTGACCCACAGAGAGGATCGAGGATGTCGGACCATCCCATCGACCAATCTATCCCGGGAAAGCTCTGGCACGACACAAGTCTAAAGATGCTCGACCGGTTTTCCCCGGCTTTCGACCAAGAAGTCGAGATTGTCAGGTTCCATGTCCTTGAGGCAATGTATCTCACCTACACCGAGCAATTACGGCAGGCGTCCAAGGTTATCGCTGTGGCTGTCCAGTTAGCCGTCCGCGCTGGGCTGCACGACCAATCATCATGGACCGACCTCACCCCGAAAATGGCAGACTCTCGCCGTATCCTTTTTTGGTCTCTCTATTATCTGGACCGTCGCATCTCGGAGAAATGCGGCCAGCCGTACCTGCTCCGCAATGAAGAGGTTTATGTGGCCGAAATCGTCACACCTGCGGTCCACGGTCACCTGCTCCCTATCAACGGAGACGGCGAGTCAGTAGCCTTCAACACCGCCATGAGGCATTATGTACAGCATCTTATCGACTGGGGGCACCTTTGGACTGACGTCTGGGACACGCTTTTTAGCCTTCGGGTCCGCAAGTTCGTGGACGATATGAGCTATGTCAAGTCGACAAACGGGCAAATCGAGCGCATGCTAGCCAATCTTCCACCAGAATTGCAATGGCGGCCAGAGCGTCTGAAGTCTGGCACAGGCATAGAAGACGAGCGACAAGCACGTCTGCCACTGTTGACTTATAGTGTAAGTATTGGAGCTAGTCAAAAGCAGCAACACTAACTCTGCTCAGCGCCTTGTGACGGTCCAGCTACTCCTGCATCACAACCCGCTGAGTCGCCTGCGTTCAAACACCTCTAGTTCGCTGAGTTTTCGCCTCACCAAGGCCACAGAGCTCGTCAAGGCTATTGTCGTCTACATGGAAACCTTCAACACATATAATCAGCTTGGCCAATGGGCTTGTGGCGTACTGGTTGAGTGCATTTACCACCTCGCGCCATTCATTGCGACCGACAAGGACGAAATGAATCGCAAAACAGCAATAACTTCCTTGCTGTCTATTAAAACCTTGATTGAAAACATGTCCATGACTCAAGGGTCGGCACGTCGAGCACAGCGATCTCTGCAACGCATCTTCAGCGCCGCTCAAAGCTGCGATCTGAGTCCGCCTAACTTGAGCGACCACAGCTCCTTGCAGCATGCAGAATCCGACGCCTATTTGCAACTGAATGGGGGCACTAGCACTGGTAATGTCGGTGCAGGATCGTTTGGCGCCTCGACATCGACAGCCTCAGCCTATTCCTCAACATCAGACTTCCTGTCCCAGCTCGACCTAAAATCAGCTAACAAATGGGATGGGATGGATATGATGTTATGGCCGTCGTCGTTTGATACATTCGATCAAACTTGTCAGAAATCTAATCCGCACTACTTGTCAATGTGATCACGCTCCGTCATGGAGTAAGCGAGTAAGCGGCAATTGTTATGATGACCTAGTGTCTTTGACTGAGATCGCCGACGAACTACGCTCAATTGCTTAACGCGCAGATTTATATGGACCATCCCTTGCTACATAGCTGCGGAATACTTGGAAGTTGTTTGAATAAGGTAAGAACGTTGCGTTTTCTGAAAAGTCTAAGCTACATGATTTTTTGTATCTAAAGTACCTCATGTGAATACTATCTCACGCTTGGTGTTCGCTCACCCTTCCGAGACCAAAATGATGCACAGGGTGTACCTATAGGTGCACCGAACAGCATGGACGTGTGCGCTGTACCGCAAGCTTGAGGTGGTGGGTTTAGCGTATGATGCCTTGAAGCAAGCCTGGAGCAATTGCTTCATTGCAGGCCAGCTCCAATTTGCTTAAATGCTAGCTAGCTCTCACATCATCCTGTTTCCGCCTAGTTTTGGGAGCTTTCAACCTTTCCCAGTAAATCGGCATATACATCCCGGAAATAGTTGACAAAAGGAAGCCACAGACGGATTTTAGTGTACCTCAAGGTGTACGTACTTGTTCATACACCAATATAGACCACGTAGTAGCACCACGTGTATAATATGGAAATTCTGATAACTCAAAACTTGTAGCAATAGTGAAGTCTTTGCTGAGTAGAAAAATACTTCACTTATGATACCATGACGGCCTGAACAAAAGGAGGTCTTTTCCACAATTCTGCGGTCTCGCTAGTTGGCTGGACAGATAATTACGTTCACCGGGAGGTGTTCTCACCAGATAGCATAGATTCCGAATATTGGTCTCCAGGGACTTCCCCTTCGACTGCGACAAGCGCTGTTCAGGCGGTGCCGTCCGAAGCGAGTCACGACTAGGTTGTTCTGAACAGAGGCTGCAACGCTAAGTCGTCGGATTTTGTCCGGGTAAATCAGTCTCGCTAAAGTAACGGCTTCGTTGTCCGCGCCTTCAGGTTCTGTTCCAAATCGCAGTCAAGGGGATACGTCTACAACTGCACAATGCCCATTTTTGCGATACTATTAATAATTTGCACCATGTGATCCCGGGTCTGATACTATCTATGGAATTTCTCCAACATCAATCAATTTGAAACATCGCGTGACAAGTCGACTACGCAACAGCCAAAAGCTCTCATCATCGTCATCACCCTGTGTACCGTGTCCCACGTATAGCACCAAAATGTCAAATATCCGAACGGAGAACTGCCGTCGCACCTTCAGGGATCCGAGGCTCACTGAGTCCACGAAGCCTTGCTAATGAGCCACAGCTGGTCCCAGGCTTTCTAAATTTAAAAGCTCCAAGGCGTTATGACGAGCCCACCAGCTCCGCAGCCGCTTGCCATAAATATACAGGGGTAAGCCAAGGAGGCACATGCCGACAGTGATGCCCCCTAGGATAGCACCGGGCTCGAAAGCACCGTGTTCAGTGTACCATTGTGTCGAAAAGGTTGAGAAAGCGTAAAACATGAAGTTCTGCTAATTGTAAGCGAAGCCGAGAGGTCAAAGAATTTGTAGCAAGATTCTTTTGGACTTACCTTGAATACCATGCCCATGATGAAGATCTCGGTACTGGAGCTCCGGAATGCATCCAAGGCGTAAGACATGACGCTCACATTCCCTATAACGAGGCCAACCTTCTGGAATCCGAACCAAAAGGCACATATGGGCCCGCTGGCACCTATTTCAATGAAATGTCCGTAAAGGAACAAGCCGCCGCCCAAGAAGGCCGCGCACCATGGAAGATGAATGAGCCGAAATTCCGGTTCACTATGATCTCAGATCAGTCTCGAAGAGGGGGGAGCGGGGGGGGGGGGGGAGGAGGGAAGATAATGGGGCCAACTTACTACACCCCATTGTTTCTCTTCGACATCCTAATGGCGAGCGAGTCGTTGAGAGCAGCGGCGAAGAGAAACCCCACGAAGCCTCCAACAAGAGGGCCGACCGAGAGTAAGGCGATCTGGGAGGGTTTGTAGCTCCAGGGCTCACGGGAAAAGATGACAGCGCCGATCATCATGAAGGCGATGCCCCAGGTGCTGAAAAATCCTCCAACTACCGTCACGTACAGTGCACCTGGATTGAGCAGTGTGACGAAAGGTGCAATGAGCAATTTTAATAAGCTATCCGAGCTTATGGCCCCGTTCCATACCGAAGTTTCTGCCCAGAAGGTCTTCTTTTCGCGATGGGTACTGGTTCCAGTAACCTCGTGGGCCAGGGGCCGGTCTTGGATTTGCTCAACTTGAGTAACATTGGCCTTGTTCTGGGCAGCCTGTTTTTCTTCTCGAGCTTGTTGGTCTTCCACAAGCTCATCGAAATTCTCGTCGACTGTTTCATCTGTTTCGTAAAGTGGGCTGCGTCGATATGCCGTCTCCGGGCAAAGAAAGAAAATCATAACAAGCAAAGCAGCCTCGAAAATCTGGTACATGTGGAACACCCACCCGAGCCCCAGGCCATCATATACCTGGCCGGCGAGGATGTTGGCTAAGCCCGTCATGGCGAAGAGGCAGACATTTACAATGGATATTCGGATCCCGCGCTCGTGTACAAAGTACATGTCTCCAACAACTGGGAAAATGATGGACTCGAACGAGCTGGTGGCCAGACCTTGAATAATGCGACAAGCGAGGATGCGCTCGTAGGTCTGTGATGACTCTCCGATCGCCGTTCCTATGATGGCAAGAACCGCAGAGATCAAAAACCAAGGCCGCTTCCCATATTTGCGACTGAGAGCACAGAAGAATATCCCGGAAGCGCCTGTGGTGAGTAAGTTGTATCCTCCCGTCACCACAATATCATGCACCGGTCGCTTCGTGAGTTTTGCGATTTCCACATATGCCGGGTTGAGCATTGCGCCCTGATGGCAACAATTTAGCCGTGAGAAGACATTGACAACGAGGAGGATTTCCTACATTTACACATGCATTGAGGATCGTGCCCAAGCAGAGAGTCCACAAGCAGGCCTCTTTGCGCCACATAGGCCAATTTAGAGGATCGTTGGGGTCTAGATCGATGGTGATTTAGTCAGTCAGTCACTCTTTCTGTCGCAACTTCGAACACAACACTAAAGCTGCATAATCACTTACCATCACTTGGCTGTGGGTTGAGCACAATATGGCTGTTGCGACCAGTACCATGCTTGAGCCGGCCGGTAACCGCCTGCACGGTGACATTCTCATCATCCAAGATCACCGTGCCTGGAACGTGAGGCAGTTTGCGATCTAGAACACCACATGTTAACGTGCACTCTCTTACATAAGAAGATCTATACCTACCTGGAAGGACACCGAAGCCAGACATTGGAATAGTTTGGACGAGATACCGGAGCAAAGCTGTAAGATGGACTCAATGGGTAAATTGATTGGGTAATAGTTGAGCATGAGACTGAACCCAGGGACGCTCGACGCATCTTGATAGTTTTATATCTTTCCTTGGGCCTTGGGGATCGGAATCATAGATGGCCATATGGATGATTGCTCGGAATGAATGGAGTGCCAAAGCCTCAAATTTCTTTGTTTGGGTTCGGAATGACTTGTTTGGGTTTAAAGCAAGCCAAGTAGAATAGGAAGCTGCGTGGCTTGTATTCCTAACCCAACTGCCAAGTTTTAAGCATACCCATTTTGCGGAGTTGATTGTACGGGGGGGCTCCAGACTCCAGAAATAAGTCCCGTTCCTAGAGACCGAGTCCTTGGTGCGGGGTCACACTAGCTTGTCGCTTGTCAAGGGCCCACGGGCACGTTACTCAATTTTTATCTGGCTGGGCCGAAGACCAGTTTTCAAGAGCAGGTTCCATATTAGCTTGCACCCTTCCCTCCTGTTTGCCTTATTAATTCCGATGGGTGTTGACTCGTGCCTTTGATGATGACATGGCCAGAACAACATGCTATCATATGATATGACGTCGCTTTGTATCCCAGTAGAACACAGGGCTGCACCAACCTAATAACAGGAAACACGAGTCTGACGATTTAAGCAATATCGATTTTACCGACCTTGAAAAGGATTTCATCAGGTTTCTCAGTCTCTTCCTCTCAGATGTCAAATTTCCGTAGTAGGTATTGCAACTGGCTCATCAGATCTCCCCCGAAGCCAACAATGGTAATATGCCTGCCCAGCAGTGAGGCGATCCTCTGGCATCCAGCAGAGAAACCGCGGAGCAACTCAAGAAAATCTTCTTTGTCGCCTCCCCTCAGATCCGCGACAAGAGATTGCAATTTCTTCTCAT
Organism: Cadophora luteo-olivacea; assembly: GCA_026120085.1. NCBI lineage: Eukaryota > Fungi > Ascomycota > Leotiomycetes > Helotiales > Ploettnerulaceae > Cadophora > Cadophora luteo-olivacea. The sequence continues at coordinate 25,793 of JALRMC010000093.1, forward strand.
CAGGTAATGGGACAGGGCCCTTCCTTTTCCCAGTAGAATTTCATTGGGACAGCTCGAGAGGGGGGGGTTCAAAGCCTACCATCAATATCCCAGTACTTGCTTATGTCTTTGCTCCTTTTAAGAGATTCTGGTGGCATGGAACAAGGCATTGCGTTAGATGCTACTGCTTCTGCTATTGTTGCTGATAGTGAAGGCCTCACGTCAAGAGCCGTAAGGCTTGCCTGTTGATTATATGAGCCGAAGGTCCGGCGAAACTACCGCGAAATTAATGGCGAAGACGAGGGTTGTGTCCTTCTAGCCGAGAATAGTCAATCCCATCGGTCAGAAGTATCGACCCGTGTGGCCGCATGCTAAGCAGCCACAAAGCTTATGAGGCTCTCGAATGAAACGATATAGATTTAAAGCTCAAATAAGAACGTTCGAGAAGCGTAAAAGATGATAATACTCGCTATGATAGCTGTGACAGAGACTCATACTACAGTATAAATAAAGGCTTCTTCTAAGTTAGGCGAAAGGCCGACGGTACAAATACAAAATCCTGTTCGAAAGAGGTCAAGTTGCTAGTAAACAACTATATAGTCCTTACGATTTTGTTACTTATACATTCAGAGCTGATATGGAGTTTAAGATGCTTAAAATCAAATACCCATGGCTTTGCTCGGCACGCAGGTTCTGTCGGCACGCAAGGAGGGATGTTATGTAACCGTTGAACCGCGTGAAAGCAGGGCTTCGGGAGGGTGAGTGTAGAGCAAGTGGCAAGAGACTTAATCTCTAAGTAGGCTATACACACATAGCCTAAATACAGAGATCCAAGCCTCTTTCAGTTAGAGAAGGGAAGTAGGATATAGAATGTAAGTGTGTTGTCCTTGACTGTCAACCTAGAATACTTACCTATTGGCAATAGCCAATGCGCCGTAGGGATTTCTATGCTTCACAATGTCCAGTAGAACGCTGAGAATATGCAGCAAGAAAAAGGACTCTAATTTAAGAACAATCTCATTACCAGAAGCTGTGAACGTTCTGAACTCTATGGTGACCGGGCTTAGCCTCTGTCAGCCCTATCCGCCCCGAACTTCTCCAGCAAATCTGGCGTGACATGAGACATGTCGCAAAGCTCACGCCTTTCTCCGATCTCACTTGCCAAGGCAAAAAACCCATGCGTACTGGTCCGTAATCTAAATGGGAGATTTACAATGGCAACTGGACCTTCCTGAAGTTTCAGGCAATCCAAGATAACCGCAGATGTCAGCAATCTATCTTTCCGGTTGATGATGCAAATCAGATAGCCATCACCTTCCGGTGCTACGAGGATAAATTTCAGCATTAACCCCAGAAGTAGGTTGCAGTAATAAGGAGAAGAGTAATTAGATGAATCGGTCATTTCATACCTTGAGCGTTGCGCGGAACAAACGAAGCCTCGGTCAAAGTAGCTTCTTCGCCCGCACTCCATTTCGTATACGTATGTGTCTCCAAGTCAAGCATAGCGATCCCGTTTCCTGGTCTATTATTCATGGTTCCATTCTTCGCTCCTCCAGAGGTTGCTAGAAAAGTGTAGCGATATGACTTCGTGGCAAAACGATTATCAATGGTAGGAAACTCGCCCATGATATCGACCATGACCTCCCCGTCCACGTGTGTGGAGGGGCTTCTAGGATCGAAGTGAAATCGCATGTATCTCGAGCGATCGACTGGTACTCCTCGTCTCTTTTCATCCAGTGCTGGGAAGTAGAACATCTAGGAGTGATCAGCCAAAGAAGCCCAGAGTGGCACGAAAATGTACGTACCCTATTCCAATTCGCAATAGGCATGTCCAAGCACACTATGCCATTGGCATCTTCGTATGCGTTGCCGGCGTGGACGCCAAAGGCGGGCTCGTACGTAAACCACCTTATATCCTCAGGTTTTGGGCTTCGCCTTGGGAACATACCGAATGTCATTGGGGTGGTCGCATCCCATGCAAAATGGCTGTGGCCCTGCTTCTGGAGCTCGTCTGGTACATATACGAGAGGAGGAAGAATGACTACGATCCAATTCTCGGTGACACCGATGTCGTGGGTCATACAGACAAATGGTGCTTTGAACCAACACTCCTCCGTCTTCTTCCCGTTCTTGTCAAATACGAAGTAAGATATGTCATTGGTGCCGTCACCTTTTGCCTCGTAGCCAATATTAATCAGTTCTCCCGTCACCGGATCGATTTTCGGATGTGCATTGAAAGTTTTGGAGGTTAATTGCCCCTGGAAGGTCTCGACTCCTGTTCTTACCATTAGTGAAAATAGTCCCGACACAGGTACATTATAAGAGTTCTCATACCAATCGTATCAAGAGTATTGGGATCAAGGGCGTAAGGGACCGAGTCCTCCTTCAGAGCGATGAGCTGTTTGTTCCACAAGATCACATGAGTGTTGCCAGTGGAGCGAATCTCGTTCTCAACTCGGGCGTCAGCGGTGAAGCGATTCCTGAATTTGCCAAACAGATTTTTACGTGCAGCGCGCTCGATCACAAATTTCCTGGTTCGGACGAAGCGCTGCTTGAAGTCAACATGACCATTAAAGAATCGGAGTGCCCCCACCACACCATCACCGTTCAGATAATTGTCGTTCGGGTGGCCGGGATTCCAAACTGGGTCTGGCATAGTTCGATAATAAGTACCATCAAGATCTTTGGGAATCTCGCCGAAAACCTGGCAGTGATACACCTCTGCTTCAAAGCGGCAGGGAGCATCGGCTCCATGGTAGATCGGCTCTTGGGGATAGTCCAGAGGTGGCTGGACAGGCAGCCGCGCTTCGATGGCGTTGATGTCTTTTGTCATGGCTGTGTTCTTCTAGGAGACAGTCAAAAGTGAGTACGACCCTCAAACAGAGCACTTTCGTTATCATAAAAATCACGAATGAGTCCCTTGGAATCGCAGTCAAATATGCCCATCAACGGCCGCGGCCACGGGCCAAAGACATGGTTCCGTTCCGAACCGAGGACAGGAACATTGATGGCAGGGGCCCAGATCGTTCCTTGAAGGAACGTAGCTGATACGGAACAAAATTTTTCTTCGGAATCACAAGGCACCGCATCCGATACCAATGAACTTTCATCACACCTTCACCCTCAGTCATTCGTTTCCTAACATCATTAGAGGATGGTCTATTGTGCATCGATTCTGTAGATGCCAAATTTCCTGCTTCCTTAGCCTGACTGAGTTTTATAGCAGGTCTCACTGCAAGTCACCATCAAGTCTGGTCAACGGTTCCCATGCTGAAAACGTGCTCCAGGCCGCTATTAGAATAGCTGTCTTGGGAGTATTCTCATTGCCGTTCGTTCGACGCCATGCGTATTAATTGTTTCTAATCACTCATATAGCCTTGACTGTGACTATAATCGTTGCGATCTTCTTACATCCGCCGCCTCTTGATTTTTCATAACGATCGATCATCTTCCCACTTGTCAACTCAGTTTGTGCGTTGGTATGCAGCCTGCACACGGTAGTCGATGGAGACGAAGGTATATATCAGCGACTGGGTGCGAGGTCCAGTAACGCAGCCCGGAAAGCTTTAGAGCCGGATAACAGCCGGCTAACGACAATATAAGCCTTCGCTATGATACACTTAGTAGATTGCGCTCACAGTAATACTTTACAGGCGGTGGCCTACTTAAAAGTAGTAATTCTGAGTTTACCTAGAGCGGTATATTAGATATACAAAAGGTTCGTGGAGTACTGGAAAGTTACGTTTAGTAGAATAAGGAGTCTGAATATATTAGTAAAAAATCTCCTTCTACTGATTTAATACTATCTCTAATAACGCTAAGTAAGTAAGCATAGATAATATTCTAAGCTCTACTAATAGTCGAATCTGTAGTGTATAATAGCATAGAGGAGGTTAATAGACTTCTGGATAATCAAAACTAGTATCTCTAGCAGTTTCTAAAGAAGCAACCTAACGTTCGTCGAAGCTTACTCGCAACAACGAACAAGGAGAAATCGAAGTTAAATACGATCCTTTAAGATATTATTACGATAATATATTCTTAGCGCAGTCCTTTTATATTCACGAGATAGTTTCTTTTTTAATACAGACGACTTTGACTGTAGCGAGAGCAGTTGCCTAATATACTTAATAATTTCAAGACTGGTAATAAAAAAGTACTTCCTTATATACTTTATTTACTATAAGTTTAAGAGCTTTATATTCTAGTAGGTTATCTGATAGGTTAGTATGTACTATAATACTACAGTTATGTAGTTGCTTCGCCTACTACTCGACCTTGAAGGATTCCTCTTATCTCTAGAAGAGCTAATTTAAAAGCACGCTTAAGAAGGACTTCGCTTTCTTGATATATATTATTAACTACAATATATATTTCGATACTAGCTATTTCTGTAAATACTCGTATTTCTGCAGCTAGTTGATATGATAACTCGATTCTTTTTTGAAAGAACGTAGGAACAATGTAGTCAATAGTTTTCCCGTTTTTGGCAAAACGGGAACTAACTGCCGTTCGTTACCGCCTACCCTAAACGGACTAGCGTTCGTTACCGACCTTCAGAACAGCCGTTAGTTAGTCAGATCTTTATAAAAACGGGTCGTTTTAACTCGTTTTAACTAAAAGCCGCAATAGCAGCCCGCGTATTATAACAGGCCTTTACTACCTAAGAAAGTTAAGGTTAAACTCAGATATCTATACGTGAGGCTCAGCTGAATCTCCTTATAATTACGTAGATTTAATTTTAAATGGAAACTTCAATAGAGCTCTTTAATTTAGCGTGTTATTCGTAATTTTTAGACGTATAGTTATACTATAAATAATTATTAAAGTTAAGCTATTTCTTATAAGACTTTTTCAACAATCCCGAAGGCTTATATTACTCAAAATAGCTCCCTTAGCAACTCGTCGTCATTCAAATAACACCTCTAACTTTACAAGAGGCACTTTTACACCTAGAAGAAGAGGTAGCCGTTAAGCTCAGCTACTATATAGCCGTCCGCTAGCTTAAAATAATGTCGCACTTCTAATTCCTATCGATTTAGACCTAACAACTCGCCGTAACAATCCAAAGCCTCCTATAAAGCTAGAACTAACTCAGAAACCAGAAAAACAATAGGCCTAGATATTCCAACACATACCGAGTGCGAATATAGAAGAGAGATATTACGAGGAAGTCACAAGGAGAGAACAATAGCGCTATACTTATTGTTCTTAGTTATATTATATTAATAATAACACAAGGTTTATAAAATCGCACTTAACAACCCATAGCTTAAAGAAAAGTGACCCCCGAGGTATAGCTATTACTTACAGCGATTCTATACGTCAACTACCTTTAGCCGCTAGCTTCAAACAACAGCTTAAGATAAAGGAAGAGTATTATTTTAAGCGGAGGAATATAAGAACTATAGATAAGTAAAATATTAATCCCGATTAGCTAGAGTTGCTTTATATCAGATATAATAGTTATTCTTACCTTATTTTAATACTAATATTTTATAAATTCATTTCCGTATATTCCTAACCTTTACGACTCGTCGAAAGGCAAGAATTCCGTGAACTCCTCGAATACATTAACCCCGATACTATATGTTAGCTTCCTCGGTCTTATGTTACAATTGCTAAATAAATAAGCCGATAGTTCAAGGCACATAAAATCAGGGTTAAAAGAAACGTTAAAAACGCGCGGTTTAAGATATACGTCTCCTACGATTTATAGACTTCTATAAACAGCCTTTATATACTCGTTATTATCTTTTATTACGTCGGAGCCAACAACAAAGTAAAGAGAACTGTGGCAAGAATGAAATAAATTAACAGCTATAAAACAAGTGATAATTTTGTTACGTCGGTAATAAAGGTAATCAAGAATTAAGAGATTTAGCAGAATTTGAGGTATTTTATAATGGATAATACCGTTAACAATAATGTTATAATACGATTCGTCTCTTTAGGTATGTGGACTACTTTTTTCACGGTTTTAACTAACAAAATTAGTAAGATCTTCGTAAGTCTTTTAGTATTCGATACGATCCGATTACCTATCAATTACGCTACGCCAGCTATATTTTTAACTTCTCTACGAAATCCTTCCTCTTTATTATCAATAACAAAACACTCGAATCTGCTAACAACGAAGAAATAACAAATCGATGACTTTAATAAACGTTAAAAGAGATACGAGAATAGCGTTAAAAAGGACTACTTAAAAAGCTTTATAATTTCATTGTTTTCATCTAACGTAATACCTTACGTTTATAAAAGTTCCTTACCTTATCTAGGAATCATCCCTCTATCGAGATAATTCAACGCGATAAAACTCGTAGTTTATAATACTAGAAGTTGCGCTATTATTACAAAACGCGATTAAAAAATATTTCCTTATATATACAAAATCGAAGATTAAGAGGGACTACTTAGATACTAAGGAATAAAGGCTTTTAAGTGAGATTAAGAAGTTTTTAAAGACTTTTAAGTTATCCACAAAGTCACTTAAAAGCTTCAGTGCTTCTCTTAATCGCGTCTTACTTTTAATAGTCTTCGTTCTTATTTACTTCGAAAAGGCAAAAGAGACCTATAAAAATAACGTTAAGCTTTTAGTAATAGTTAATTCAAAATGGCAAAAAATAGATAAATATTATAGTAAAAGCGACGAATCTCCTGCTTATATTATAGCTCTCTTACTTAATCTTACGCGTAAATAGACGTATATTAAATAATTCTAAAGGCCGTCTTAACAGGAGAAAACAAAGGAGTCTATAAAAAAGCTTTAAATCGACTAATATCAACCGAAATCAACTATTCCGGCTGCTTTAATATTTGCGATATCTTCAATTAACGAGTTCGAGCTTTAGCTGCGTCGAATCGATACGCCGGCGAGTATTAAAGACGAATATAACTACTACTATAAATTAAAGTGTGTTTATAGCTACAATAACGCCATCGATTAATGGCTCGAACCTACGTAACAAAAGGCTTACTCCTATCTCTTTAAAATAGCTCTTGATATTCTCTCTTTTCCGGTAATGTCCTCTGATTTAGAACGTGCGTTTTCTACGGTAAAAATCACTCTTTTGGACCGTCGGAACAAGATAGTATGGAGGGGCAAACCCTAAGCAACTACATAATAAGAGGAGGAACACTTAAGACATAAGGGTAGACTTAATATAAAAGAATAGTTTGATTAAATTAAAAGATAAAAGTTATCTAAGTAACGGGATTTGTTATTTTAAGAGTGGAGAAGAGAATAAATTAGATAGAATTGTTATTAAAAGTTCGATTGTTATTATTAAAAAGAATGAAAAGAAAGTCAGCTTTTATATTAAAGTAGGCTTGGTAGAGCTATATCTGATAACGTGATATCTAACTACTAAAATTAAGTGGCCCTACTATATACGCCCCTTTCTCTAAACAAATAACTCGCCCTTAAGTTATAAAATCGCAGAATTATAACAATAAAATTAAATAACTAAGTTATAACGTAGTTATAAAAGATATAACTATATTAAGTGATAATTAATAAGTTAGAATAACCTTACTTTTAAAAGTAAACATTTACTCGCTTAGCGCTTCTGCTACTAATTAGTAACTATATATAAAGCCTTCCTCCTTTCTCGTAACTTATAACTTCAACTTTCTAACTACACCTCCCCCTTTTCTCCTCTTAACTTCTAATAACGTAACTCTCTTATAATACTTAAAACTTCTCCTTTATTCTTAAGGCTTTCTCTTTATAACAACGCGTTATTTAAGGCTTCGTATCTCTAATCTTGCGATTTCAGCCTCCTATAGGGTAAGGTAAGGCTAACTAATTACTCCGCTTTAATTAGAACTAACCGAGTTTAATAAACATAAGGTTGAGACCTCCCCCTCTATTAACAACTCATTTAGAACTATACTAATCGATTTTCGCTATCTCTATTATTTTCGCTGTTGCTAATAATCGCTTCAGTCGTAAGGCTTACGACTTGTTTAACTTTACCTTTATAGCTTCGGAGCTTCCTTTTAACTAAGTTCTTCCCTTCTCTTTTACTTTCTCTTATAACTATAAAGCACCTTCGTAACAATTAACTTAATATAACAACCTTTTAAGTAAATCAAGATTTCTCTACTATAAGTTCGCTTGTTCTACTATTAAATTCCCTTTCTCCCTTTATTACTGCCTCTTTAACGTTACTTCTAGAATTAAACTTCGCGATAGTAAGATAAAATCGAGCTGTTTCTTTATTTCTAGCTTAATCTGTAATATTATAACTCTGAGTTGCCTTAAAGTAAGGTTTCTCAACTATCTTAACGTGTCTTAATTATATTATTACTTCTTTACAGATTACCTCCGCTACTATTCAGCTTTTATAATTAAGCTTACAACGTTGAGATTAGAGCTTTAAAGTCGGAAGCAAGAGCTTAAAGCAGCAGATAATCTTATAAGACTAAGATATAAGGCTCTCCTTTTAAGCTGGTTATTTTTCTTTTACTCCTTCTTTTTCTTTTCTCTTTAATTGTAAAGTTTTATTAATATTATCTTAAGTTTGTTTACCTCTTGCCTCTTAGAGAAGCTAGTTTTTACTCTAGTATTAAGAAAAGGCTTTAAATAATATATAACTTTTTATAATACTTTATATAAGCTTTACCTCTTAGGTTTGGAATATGCTATTATATATAGTACTAATCTTCCCTTAAGAATAAGGTCTTTATAAGATATAAAGTTGTTTAAGCCTTAAGTAAGTATAACTAGGAGTTTAACGCTTTACGCCTTAATATTTATAACCTCGATTAAGTCTAAATCGACTTTCTTTATATTAATAGTAAGTAGCTTTCTCCTTAGTTACGAATATTTTATAAACCCTTTTAATATTCCTCTTCTCCTCTTACCTTATAACAATTTCTTACCTTAATAGCTATATACGTATATACGAATATATATATATAAGGTTAATAATAATAAAGTGAAGTTTAAGTGCTTTAGGCAGTTAGTAACCTTGTGTTATTAAGCCGTAAGACTTATTCGGAGTTAATAGAATTTACAGCTTATACTTAAAGTTTAAAACTAGTAATACGCTTAAGAGGAATAAAGGTTCTTTTTAAGTTAAACTACTTATTACGTAACTTTTAAGTTACTTAGCCTAACTCCGGTCCGATATAAAAGCAGGCTTAACTCTCTTATCTTTAAAGTATTTAATATATTAAGGCCTATTATATAAAGTTCGATTTTAATCCGATAAAGCTTTAAATATATCCGATAGTAATCCTTGAATTTTCGCTAAGACTTATTACTAACTTTATTAACTAAGAGCTACCTAGAGCTATTCAACTTTAGTTGTTTAATACGAGTTACGACCTTTAAGCTAATATATAGGCTCGTAGACTTTAACGCTATTATATTATATCTTTACTTTTTAGCTATATCTCTTGCTAATACTCAAGTAGTAGCGTTATTAAGAATAAAGGCGCGTCTACTTACCCTCTTGTCTTATTAAGAAGGTCGATAGTGATATAAATAAAGGCCTAGATCTAGTAAGCGTAGTTAGAGGAAATAGCGCAGTTAATTTAAAATAAATATAAAACTCCTTCCTTAATAAGGTTCAGTTAAAAGTCGTTAGCTGATAATATATTTAGACCTCTAATAGAAATATAAGTATATCTTACTTTAGTAGGGAATTCTTTCTTCTTTAAATTAGTTTATTTTCAGCTCTAATAAATTATACTAATAGCTAATAATACTATATATGAATATCACTCGCAGTTATAAAGATAGTTAAAAAGCTGATTTCGTCTGGTTTGTTAAAATAAAGTTATAAGTAGCGGGAAAAAAAGGCAATAGGGAATAGAAGTAGTAGGGAACAGAGCTAAGGAGCTTCTGCTTATAATAAGACCTGAGCTAACTAGTGTTAGTCTCCTTAGAAGCTATAATAAAAGCTTTACTTAGTAAGCAATTATTAAAAGAGCAGCTATAAAAGCAGTCCTAAGTCTAAAGTAATATAAAAGCGCCCCGATTTTGTTATTAATTATTTAAGAGGAAGTTAGCTTTATAAGTATAATAGAATCGCTTATTTTATTGTTTTCCGCTTATAGATTTCCTTTATTATACTGCTCTTAACAATAAATCGGAGATCTTTATTACCGGGTAAAGTAATACTATAAGAGGTGCTATAAGTATTAACAGTAGTAAGCGGTTTAAAGGAAATAAAATATTTTAAACACTGGAATTACTTTAGAAGAGATCTATAAAAGGAGATTTATACGATTGTCTCAAGGAAGTAGCGCTTCGGCGTATAAAAAAACGGACCTTTTACTGCTTACTATTAAAGTATACATTAAAAGCCGTTACGTTTATTATAAGACATGTAAATCAGGCTTAACTTACTTTCTTATTTAACAAAAAGTTTATTAAAAACTCTATAAAAGTACTACTACAAAGGAGCGCCTTATAGTTCTTATTATATACTTAAGGGAGTTATTAGTATTAACGTAAGTAGTAATTAAGTGTAAAAGTCGTTAAGTTCGCTTTATCTTTTATTCCTAGCTAATTATCTCGTAAAACTAATTCTTTTTCTGAGTCCTTAAGGAAGTTTTAGCTTTTTATTCCAGCGTTTACTTGTTAAATTACAACGTCTCAAGTAGTTGTTTCAACAAGTACTTTCGATGTTCAAAAGGCTGATTTACATATACCTTACGTCGGCCCTTACTTCTTATTTCGCTGAAGAATTTATAATAAGGTGTTTTTAAGGTATCTATAAGGCGTGTGATAGGGGAGTCGTTGTTACTAATTAAGGGGTTTTAGTATTGTGTTATTATCTTTTTGTAATACTTTGTTAGTATTTTATTAATACTAATTTCCGCTCTTTTCTTTAAATAAATAATACGCCCCCGTACTTATTCATTAAAATTATTTATAACCGCTTTATATTAACTTCTTTATTTAAGCGTTAAGATAAGTACTCTAATTACTATTCCGTCTAGTCTTATATATTATTTAATAATATATTTAAGATTTTTTAAGTCCATAGGGTCAACTAGTAGTATGAGCTTTTTGTCTAGAGTAATATCTAAGTCGCTGTTATATCGTTCTGAAACTTTGTCTTTAGTACTATAAATAAAGTACTATTATTTATAAAAAAGTTTAAATCGATTTCTAGCGTATATTCCCCTAAGTTAAGAGCTATTATTCCTTAATTCTTTTAAGATATAATAACTTTTACTATTAACTTTAACTATTTCAAATAATCCTAACCACTAAAAGTCCAGCGTCCTATTAAAGCTTTTATTAACTTCTCTTGAAATATCGTGCTTTAAGACTAAGTCTTTAGCTTTTAAGAGCCGATGTTAAATGTTATAAGCGAAATTAAAAGCTTCTTTCTCTTCTTGTTTTTAACGTGTCTTTCGTAAGTAAGCTTTATTTAAGTAATTTTACTTAAGCTAAAATTAGGTAACTTTAAACTAAATAAGCTTATTACGGTTTTTAATTTCCTTAGTAAATAAGCTTTTCCACGTAAAATAGTAAGTTTTTATAAAAAGAATAAGTTCTCTCTTATAAACTAAGTAAAAGGGCATATAGCTTATAAAAGCGTTTATCGTAGTCCGGTTAGCGAATAATATTACTAAAAGGTTTATTATCTACTTTCTTTTTATTTTCGAGAGTGCGTTTTTAATTAATTTGTAACTTTTCTTAATTATTCCGTTAGCTTTCGGATTATAAGTTAAGACTTGAATCCGTTAAACCTTTATTTTATTTAGTAACCGAATAACTTCTTTTATATTCTTACCCCCTTTATTAATAATAAGCCTTTAAAAGAGCTTATAACGATATATAATATCTTACTAAATGAATTTAATAACTTAATTTACTGTTTTTAAAGAAAGTGCTTTAACTTCAACCTAACTACTTATATCATCCCGAGCTACTACTAAATACTTCTTTCCGTCTTAAGTAAGTATATATATAATATCAATAGCCTATTTTTCTATTAAACTATTAAAAGCAGTAGGGAAAAGAGGTTCTTCTTATCTCTTAGCGTCTCAGTATTAATATTTAGCGCAAGTTTTAACGTATTTAATAGTATTCTTATAATATCCCTTTTAATAGTATCTTATTATAACTTAGTAATACGTGCTTTCTCGCCTTTTATAACTCGAATTATTATGATAGCTTTTAAGGATTTAGCTCTTATCTTTATTAGTATTAATAATAAGTTTCGTAAGTGAACCTCTCGCTAGTAACCTTTAAATCTTTCTATTATAAATATTGTAGTTTAGCGCTTCTCACTTGAACTTTTAAAAGTCCTTTTTATTTATTTTCTTTAGAGTTTTTATTATAGTAACGTACTCGGCGATTCTTAAGAAATCTTCGCTATAGTCTTTTAAAGATATAAGTAATAATCGAAAGTTCCCTTTATTTTCTCTTAAGCTCGAGCTTAATATTGAAATTTTTTCGTCTTCTCGAAACCTTTCAACTTACTTTTTTATTTCTTTAAGAATATTACTCCACTTCTTTAGCTTAAGGTTTATAAAAGCGTTCTCTTCTTTTTCTATAGCTTTAATAAGGCAAAGTTTATATACTCTAAGCTTAGTAAAAATCTAATCTTTATTATTATTTTCCTTAGTAGTATCTTCCTTTATATCTTCGAGGTATCTAGGCCTTTTAAAAAGAGAGTCGATAGTAATATATATAGCGCTTTTAACGTATTAAACTTCGAAATCGAAAAGCCTAATCTAAGTAAGCTAACGTATAAGTATAATATTAAGGTAATTATAAGTAGCCCCGTTCAGCTGGGTTACTAACGTATTAATATCTATTTCTATAATAAAATATATTCTAATTAATTAAATCTTTAGCTTCTTTAAGATATATAATATTTCTTTACACTTTTACTTAATAGCGTTATAGTTACGTTTAGTCTTACTTTAGAAGCTGCTTTTATAATAAGTAAGGTGTAATTTCTTATTATTTTTAACTCTCTAGGCTAAGAAACTTCTTTATTTTTTTCATTAGAATCTACTAAAACTACTATTTCCTTAGCGTTTTCACTATAATTAATCCTATAAAGAACTAGGGTAAAACACAATATATCTTGGAGTTACTTCTTAGCTTTCTCTTAAATATCCGAATCCTAATAAAATTTAACCTTTTTCCGAGTAAATAAGTAAAGAAGTTTTATAATTAGCTAAAAGTCCTTAATTTAAATATAGAAATAAACTACTAATCCGAGAAACTCTTTTACTTTTTTAATATTACTTAAATCAGTTTAGTTCTATACTTTAAGTAAGTAAGTAGCTAAAGGTTCTCGCTTAGTTAAGTTTATAGCGTAGCTAATAATATTTATTCCGTTCTAGTAAAATTAAGACTTAGCTTTAATAATAACTCCCGAGCGCTCTAATTGTTTAAGGGTCTTATCGAGGTTAAAAATATATTCTAAAATAAAATAATAAATTCTAAGGTAAGCTTCTTATTACTTATAGTTTGTAAACAAACCTTTCATACTAATATTATTAAGAAAAGGTATTATAACGCTAAGAATAATATCTTTCAAAATCTTAGTAATTATTCGTATAAATTAAGCTACTAAATTAATACACCCTTAAGAAAGTGTAATGTTCTTAACTAAATTAATATTAAGAACTTAAAAGGCAGTTATATCCCGGCTAGCCTAATGTAAAATTTACTAATTATAACTAAAATAAAGATCTACTAAGCTTATAATATAATATTCAGCGAATTCTTCGGAGAACTTATCTATAGAAGGAGGTAAATTAGCATTTCTCCGAGTTACTGCGTTAAGTATTATTACTAAGTTAATAAGTCGATATTTACTTAGCTCTTTTTTTTTTAATTAAAAATTAAATATTCTAATAAAGTCTTTCTGAAAGTTCTAGGACTCCTTTGTTAAGATAATTTTATATTATCTTTATAACTTCTAGGATTAAGGCTCGAGGTAGTAGAAAATTCGGTACTTACTACGCTTTATACGGAATTGTCTTTAAAATCATTAAAAGAGAGACATTTTCGTAGAATTATTTCTACTTAAGCTATTCGAAAGAAATAACCCCTTCTTAATTAAGTATTATCTCGTTAAATAATATTTTTTCTTTAAGGAGAAGTATATTTCCTACGTTAAAGCTAGTAAGTTTCTTAGGAATAAGCTGAATTTTATAAGGAATCGCTGAAAATCGAAGTAAAAGTAAGTGTTAATATTTTCCGGTCTATTATTACAAGGTATCTCGGGCTTTAAAGCGTTTATATTAGTCGTCTTTTTCTCCTAAAGAATTACTGATTTCGTTAGTTTTATCTACTAGTTATACCTTCTTAACCTTCGACTTATATATTATTTATACTCGATAAGTTTACTTGTTAGTTTTAAAAGAGTTACTAAGTTTTAAATTCTTATAATCCGTGGAAAATCGAAGGTTAATTCGAAGTTTATTATTAAGGTTTTATTAAGTAAGGCTTTCGAATTTTCGAAATCGCTTATTTAAATATAGAATTCTTATTATATATATAATTAGTATAAGTAGTTTTTTATCGAGATTTCTGTTTTTAATTCGATAGATTCGATAGAATCACTTTTACCCTTCTCTTTAAAGCGCTTACTTATAAGCGAAGAAGTTCGATTGTTAAAGTATTTAACTATATTAATAATATAACTTCGAATATTATTAGTTATTTGTTTTCCGATAACTCGTCTTCTCTTTTTAAAGTATATTTATTATTTTAATTTTTATTATACTAAATATAACTAATTCTATCTTCGCTCTTTATTATTAATATATCTTTTGCTTTATAAGTAGTAAAGTTAGTTTGAACCTAAAGGTCCCGAATTTACTAATAGTTCTAAAGTTAAACTAAAACAAGGCCTTCTTCTTTATCCGAAGGGTATCGAAAGGAAAGTCTCGACTTTTAAAAGAAAGGGAAGCCTAAAATTATCTTAATACCCAGAATATTTATAATATAAAAACAAATACAAATAACTAAGTCCTTAATTATAATAGCAATATTATTAGCGTAACTAATGAAGCAAGACTTTGTTTTAGTAATAGTCTTTAAAGCTATATTTTGACTCTTAGTGATTAATAGGCTTAGTCGAATAGTTGTCTTTAGTGTTATATAACTGACTTCGGCTTTATTATTTAAAGTAGCTTTTATATCGCTGATTGTAGTATTCCTAAGGATTGTAACTACTATCTTTAATATTAACAAGTAAAAAGTTACGAGTTGTTCTTCTTTTAAGTCTAATAAGTATATTTTAACGTCTTTAAACCGGGGAGTCCGTAGGTTGTTATTAATAAGTATCTCCCTTAATAGTCAAGCAAGCCTTAAATAATAACATTTAATTATAACAACGAAAGTTATTAATAGGAACTTAATTATAAGTATAGCCCTAAGTGCTAACTAAAGCTAAGAACCTTTTATTCGCTTATTATAAGCTGCTAAGACTTCTGTTCTTTATAACTTTTAACGAATATAAAGCTTTCAAGTAAGATCCGGCCTAAGGATATTACTATAAGTGCTTATTCGTTCGATCTAAATATAGTACTTTTTATTCTACTACGAAGGTGTATATTCCCTAAGGCAACACTTAGGCTTCTTTTTAAAGGTAGTATTATTAATATTCAAAAGGGCTGAAACAAGTAGGAGTCGTTCTGAAATAAAGGTATTTTTATTATTAGAAGAATTTATATAAAGAGACTCTATAATAACGTTTTTTAGTTGTGTTTACATCTTTTAATTAATACTTTACGTTCGAGAAGTAATTAATCTTGACTTATTTAATAACATATAATATTCCCCTAATATAAAGTTCTTAAGAAGCTTTATTTAAGCTAGTAGCTTATTAATCACTACATTTAACTTATAATTTCTCTTATTTAAGGCTTTTTATATTTTAGGGCTTTATAAAGGAATTTTTTAATTAGCGGTAAGTAGTCTTAAGAGTAAGCCTATTATACTAATTAAGTTCGAGGTTCTTAGTGTCGAAGGCCTTTTCGCTTTTAATAGTAAAGTAGTAGTTAAAAGCCTCTTTATGACTCTTTTTAACCCTCAAGTAAGAATTTCAGAAAGGGTCTTTTTAATAGGTTTAAAGGCGTCGATTTCTATTAGCTTAACCTCGTCTTCTGAAACCCTTTTAAACTGAACGAAGCTCTTAATTTCCTTTCGAACTTTCGGTTTTTTATAAAAAGCCTGAACTTTAATTTGCTCTTATAAGTTCCTAGGCGTCTTATAAGGTTCAGTTTAAGTCGGTGTTTTTTGTATTCTTATTTTTATAAGCTCTATAGATATAGCTTTTAAGTTACTATTGTTTTTAGTGACTAGGTTTTGGATTTTAGCGATGTTTTCCTTATTATAGTCCTTTTGTTTAAAAATATCCGAGTTACTCTTAGGCTCTTAAGAAGCTTTAATACTCCTTATATTACTTCTTAAGTTTCATATATAAGAGCTTTCTCGAGCTAAAACAGCTTCTTTCAACTGTTTTAGTATTTCTTATATTACTTTTACTTGCTTTTCGAGGTTTATATTATTAATAGTATTAAGTACTTGTTAAATAACAAAGTTTTAACGACTTTTACTATCGTTTAGAAACGATATAAGGTATACCTTCTCGCTCTCCTTAAATAAGCTAATATAAATATAGTTATTCTTATTAGATTTATAAATAATCTTAAGGCCGACGAATTTCTTATAGTTATAATATTAATTTATATAGTCGTGTTATACTTATCGTTTTATTTTAAGCGCTTATTTATTATTATATTATTTATATCTCTTTGTAGTAGGCTCTTTAAAGCGCTTATACTTGTCGTAAGATGTTTACTTATATTATATAATCACTATATTTTAAGTTGTTTTATAAAGCTTTAGGCTATTAATTTCAGTTATAAAGTTTATATTTTAAGTTCTCTTAGCTATAACATGTAAAATACATAAAGAGTTAAGTTCCTAAGTAATAATCTTTAACTTATCTTTAATAGTATTCTAAACCCTGTTAATAAAGCGCTATAAGATAGGTATTATCTTCTGGCCTAAGGCTTAAGCAATAAGGAGCTTCTGTTATAGCTTTTCTCGTCGAAAGGTTTCGTTAATGACTTTTCTAAGGGAATTATTCTTATAATCAACAAAGTCGGTCTAGTAACTAAGCTTTTTAGAAGATAGATTCTTAATATCTATAAGGTTACTAAATATATTCTAGTAAGCCCCGCTCCTAGGGTACTCTCTTAATATAGCTATTCCTTGCTCTTCTAAGAGCTTATTAAAATCCTTCTTACTATTAACGTAGGTTTTTATACTATCGAAAACCTTATTAAAAGGTATAATATTATTTTAATCGAACTTCTTTTCAAGCTTTTAAGTTACTATAATAGCTTTCTATTATAAATACTTCAGGAGTGTAATAATAAACTTTAATATTATTATCTTCTTTATAAGATTTCCTTTTTACTTATAATTATAAGTTACTTCTCGAAATAGCCGTAAGAAGTGTTAAAGTTACGCCTAAGTATAAGTGCTTGTTTAATCCTGAACTTCTTTAAAGTCTTGAATAATCGAATCGAGGTAAGTTACTATATAAAAACAGTAATAAGAGTCTTAGCCTTAGTACTCCTTACGTGCTACCGAATAAAAATCCGAGTAAAATAAGTGCCGATAGTAGTTAACTCGTTTTAAGTTTTATACTATTAAAGAAAGCGAATAGTCTAAAATCTATTGTTTTTTCTTCTAATCTTTAATAATATTATATATTATAAATATTCTATTAATCGTCTTAAGAAACGCTATAATCTCAACTCCGTCGAACGTAAGGGCTCTAGCGGTTTTAAGGGTAAGCATAGGCTAGCTTAAGTGCACTTAAAACTTATAAATATTAGAAGTGTCGATATAGCGTGGTCTGTTAAAAGGCCTAAGACTCCTAAAATCACCGTCCGATGCTAGGGGAGTAGCTTTCCCTTTCCCCTTTCTAGAGCCTCCTTCCTCGTTATTAATAAAGCGAGATCTATTCTTAAAATCCGATTAACTTGAAAAATTACTATTTCCCCTTATAAAAAAAGAAGTCTTAGCAACTCTAGGTGTTTTAGCCTAAGAGTTAAGCATTTCATCAAGGAATATACTAACTATAAGAGCCTAATAACTCCCTCCTTTAAAAGGGTTAGTTGTAATATCTCGCGTAGTTATTTCGTAAGGAGATTTAGCAGTTTTAAAATATATGAATTCAATGAAAGTTAATAATCGAAATACAAAAAACTAATTGAAAATACTATATATATACAAATAAAGAGAGTAATAACAAGATTATTTTTTTTCAAAGCTTTCAGGTACTTTTAGCGCTAGAGGTTCCCGATAGTATTATAGCCGCCAGAAGCGTTCAGGCTTTTAGTTCCCGAACTCTCTCCTTAAACGCTTTTCTTATAAAAACGATAAGTTAAAACCGAAAACTAAACGAGACTATTAACATAAGAAATTAGCCTAAACACTAAGTAACAAAATCAAATAATATAACACAAATAAGACTTTTAAAACAAATATTAAAACATTTAAATATAACGAATTCGCTAAAAAGAGGAAAATATATAAAATATATAAGATAAATACCTTTGTATTGAAGGCACTTACTTCTTGTAGCTTTACTTTTTAAGACTTACTTATCTTAGTAACTAGCGCTTAATTACCTTATACTTATAAGATTTGTTAACTAGCTAGGGGTATTATTAAGAAGTTTAAAATCAGAAGGAAGAGGATGTGTTTTAGTAATATAAAACACTAAGTCGGAACCGCTAGAAGCGAAGTCTCAGGCTTCTTAATACCTCGGGAGTTACTTAGTTGGAATAGGGGTTCCTTTAGCTTATTAATAGACCTATCTCTTGCCTTTTAAACAATTACTCCTTATTATATTTGGTTTTATATTAAAAGTTACAAGATAACTAAATAAATAACTTCCTTAATTTATACAATTGTTATTCCTTAAATCTTATATATATTTTATTAGTATAAGATTCGTATCGTTTAATTATACCTAATTTTCCTCTTATAAAGAACTTGTCCTTGCGTTAATCACTATAAATATATAAAAAAGCAAACCTTAAGTAACTATATAATAAGAAAGGGAATATTTAAGGTATAAGAGTAGACTTGATATAAAAGAATAGTTTAATTAAATCAAGAGATAAAAGTTATCTGAGTAGCGAGATTTGTTATTTTAAAGGTGGAAAAAAGAATAGATTAAATAGAATTATTATTAAAAGTTCGATTATTATTATTAAAAAGAATAAAAGGAAAGTCGGCTCTTATATTAAAGCAGGCTCGACAAAGCCGCATCTAATAACGTGATATCTAACTACTAAAATCAAGTGGCCCTGCCACAATAGGCATATAGATATTTGAATATTTAAAGTGTTTAAAATCGTGAACCGGCCCTATAGAGTAGGAAATAAAAGTAAGAGATATAAAGGTTTAAAAGAATAATATTCTAAAGGGACTGAGTGTGAAGGAAGTAGCTAGAGACGCTGTAGAGCTAGATTTATAGGTCAGTTTGTCTTCCCGTTCTTAGCAATAACTCCGTTCCGTTCGTTTTAACAGTATAAGAACTAACTATAGTTGGTTTATAAGTAGTAAAACAAGAGTTAGTTCAAGAGCCTCAAAACGACGTCGTTTAAACGGCCGTAAACTATTGACTACATTACGTAAGAAAGCAGTAAAAATAAAACTGAGGCTGTTTAATTTAATATAAAACTTCTGATGAAATCCCGAATTAACTTTCCAGTCGCTAATACGTTATAGGAATTACTACGAATATCGATAGTCGAGTGTGTTATTCTTCTCCTAGGGAATCTAGAAGAGCTAATGTTTTTATTAATATTTCCTAAGAGAGTTTATAACCTAGATGATTTTCTTAAAGTGTATATAAATCTGATATATATATAGCTAGTCCTTGAAGCGCACTTAAAATATTCTATATGCTTTTCTTTGGATTGGATAATTAAGAGCCCTGCTTATAGTTTCCGTGAATTAACATCCGGTATTCGCCGGTTAGGATTTTAATCCGCGGAGAAGAGGGGTGCTTAGAGTCTAATATAGGTTCGAAATTTACTGCACTCGAGGCCGTAGTATTAGTCGATGAACTTTAATAGGTGAAGATATTATACAAGAGAAGGCTCTTTTTAAGACTAAGGAATCTAACTTATTAAGTATAGATTTATAGCAGGTGGAACGTTCTCTAATCGATTAGATCTTTTTTAGCATATAGTCTTTAATGTTTTAACAGATAAATAACTAACGTTTTATTTATTCTCTTTGAGAAAGACAACTCTCTCTTAACTATGATTCTCGACTTATACCTCAACTAATAAATACCAGATCTCTGTCAGAACTTTTGTAATAACAGTAGTTATGTCGCCTTATCTGGAACTGGAAGGCTGATAATACGAAGACTCTTCGAGAAGAGGAGAAGCGTAAGTTCTCAAAACGGTCTTATAACGACGATAATAACTTAAGTCTTAGGTAGAATTTTGACCTTTATACTAAACCTTTAACTTACGGAATATCCTGGGCTAATACGGCAAAGTTTATATGATAAATAAAAGTCGTCGTAGTTATTATCTTACGAAAAGGCGAAAGCTAGGTACGGAGGCTACTTCTGATCGTGTGCGATTCTCGGCACCTAGGTTTCCGGTGTTCCCCATAAGCTCTTCTAACAAGACTTTGGCGTCTATCATCAACAACGATACAGGGAGATATTAGCGGGTTTATTCTAGAGAATGTCTAGCGAGCTGATATAACCAGTTAAAACAGTGTATGGATGTTTCTCGACATAGTAAGATTACAACCCGGTATTGCGTTGTCTTAGCCATACTGCCTTTTGTTTGTCAAGTTCGGCGTCACTAGTAACGTAGGCCTTACCTCCGCTATTCTACTTGCGTTTCTGACTGCTCTCTTTGCTGCGCTGTCTGCTACTTCATTTCCCCAAATACTCGTGTGGGCTAGGACTTATCTCCTCTCGATTGGCGTCCTTCGGACTCTTTGTAGCTTGTCTATTAGCGCATCACCTCAGCAACAATGTACGTACCTTACCTGCCGGTTGGAGCCTAAAATGAGGCGAGTGTTGGGAGCGAGCACGAGAGTTCCTTGAGGTAATAGAAGGAGAAATTCATTGATCCAGTCATGTGATAGGAGACGTACACGATGATAATTAAGAGATTATATAATATTAAGATAACTTTAAAACTACCTTAATATTTGTTTATCACGAGTTATTAAGAAACTAAGCGAGAAGTAATTGAAAAATTAGAGATACTCCTTAAGTTAAATCAGGTAAAGTACTTTATTCTACTTTACTTCAAATCTATAATTATTTAAGAAAATAAAATAAGAGATTATACAAGATCATAGACTAGTTATATTTTCCAGTTTTTTCAACTTAGCTTTTATCTCTTATATATTAATATCTATAGCGAAAAGTGTAGGCTAGTTATAGTTCAAGATACCGGTCGTGAAGCTAGTGGCCTGATATTTACAGCTTGCCTATAGATTGTAAGCCGCGTATTACGCCTAACGTTAGTCAGGTTTGAGATATAATTAGTAGATTACTTGGTTCGTAATATAAATAACAGCGGGGTGGTGTACTCTTAATTATAGATCTCATAAGGTCCTCTCACTTTATACAGATGTAAAGTAATCTAAATTAAATTCCGTTGAAATTATTTCTGATTCTTAATTAAGTATACTTATAAGAAAATACTATAAAATACTACAGGTTTTGCTATTGTTTTCCTTAACTCGGACTTTTTTTAATAATAAGTAATCTCCTCGTCTTATATCAGAGGAATAAGATTTTATTAAGGTTAAAAACTAGTTGTTAAACTTATTGAACTTAAAGTATTTTTTGAATTATCTTCACTTAACCTTCTTACGAAAGGTATTACAGTGATAATATTAAAAGAGGCGAATACCCTAGGTGTGGTACGAAGAGCTAAGCCTTAAAGGCTTAAATATGAAAAGAGTAATATATTAACTACGAGGTAAATAAAGTTAAGCTCTAATTATAGCTATTATCTCTATAGAGATTACTTAATTAACTACTTTTAAATAAAAAAAAGGATTAAGCTAGAGATTCCTAAGGTTATTAAATCTATTACTCTTTTTCATATCTTTTATAAAGGAAGGTTCGTATAATAAACTTTAAGCTATTATCTCTAGTACTAGTTTTACTAAGTCGATAAAAGCAAGCCTACGCTTAGAGGTAAAAGAGAGTAAGAAAAAGAGTAAAGTAGTATATAAGACGAAAAGGGATATATAAGGTTTAGTACTATCTAATCTATCTTAAGGAGATATTAGCTTACGTAAGATAAAGAGCTATTTATTTATACGTAAATAAATAAGATTCAACTAGCCTTATATTATATATTAAATCTTTTGTAGAATAATTTATAAAAAGACGCTATATATAATTGCGGATTACTAACACGTAAGAGCTGAAGTATAATAAATAAGATTAGAAGCCAATGGATAAAGAGAATCATAGTTTCACCTTAATTAAGGAACTTAAAGGGTTCCCTCCGTATCCGACTCTATAGTATATTACAAACCAAATAACTTTCTATTTAACATCCCACCCCACTATTCCGGCCACCCTCCTATTCCAGCCACCTTTTACACCAAAAAGTGCGATTTTTAGGTACTAATATCTCTACAACATATGAATAATAATATATAAATGTTTTATATTTGCGTTTATTAGCTTTTATAAACTAAGTTCCTAAAAAGAAGTATATTTTGAATCATGTAATACTACGTAATATTAAATTCGATTTTTTACATATAAAATACGACAAAAATCACTTACTAATAACGTAATAAATAATGAATATTATCATTTAAAACTTGGAAACGTTAAAAATTAAATATAAATCTTAAATTGTTAAAGTTTCAAAGTAATTGTATCAGTATTTATCTTTTTATTCAGTATTTAATTTTCTTCATATAAACTTTTTATATGGTATTTAATAACCTATTAAAATGTAAAGCTATTACTAAAAGGATTAGTGTAAAACTTGAGATTCTAAAAATATTATATAGATTTTACTTTAACACTAAGTTCTAAGTTTTTATACTAATAATAAAGAAAGTTATTAAAAGTATAAGAAAAATCACTTTTACACCAAATTTATATGAGGAAATATTTTTGAACTTCAGATACTTAATTTGTAATATTACGTAATATGAAATACTTAAAACTACTATTAGTAGTAGCATTTAGTAAAAAAAATTCCAAATATTTAGTTTTAGCTTGTTTCATTTATAACTGACAAAGTTATTGATTATTCAAAGTAGTGAGTTTTAATGATTTTTGGTGTAAACGGGTGACCGGAATGGTGGGGTGGGACGTTAGTAGATCCTCCGCTTCTCCAATGAGCATTAAGTCCCCAAAGCTGAAGAGTTAATCTATCCCTCCAGTACCCGTTACGTCTCCAGTCTGAAAGTCCTTAATTCTCACCGTGGGATTATCTCGTCCCTTCTGTCCTTCACAAAGCAGAGATTTGGTATCTCGTTTTAAGAAGCTAGTCGGTATATATCTTTCTACCCTAGGATAACTCTGATCCTACAAATTTTTAAATACAGGCCTTATATTAAAAAAACGCCACTCAGGACTTCTATCAAGCTGAGCAGCCAGGAAGGTCCATCTCTAGATGTATAATTAAAGAGTTTTCCGTTCCTCCGTCCTAAAACGTAAATGTCGCAGCCGAACTCGCTCCTCAGCTCGTCTGCCTTTTCCATAAAGGTGATTTTGCTTCTCCGAAAATTATCTGTCACGTCTTTTGTCGAGCGCCGTTGAGATCGTGGCTTCTCCATGCTTCAAAACGACTAGAATACTCCTCCTCGGGTGTTATGAGCTAGTCAATGCAATGGTTCTCGAGCTCCCTTAGTAGCGTTCTTCGATCAGCCGATGAAGAATATTTCCACAACTCGCGTACATTTTATCTCTTCTCGATATATTGAAGCCGCAGTGTTTTGTCTGCGAGTTCATCTGCTTAATTTTGGTCAGCATTCAATTGCAGAAAATAAGAACGATGTCTCACTAGATAATACGATGTCACAGCTGACATCTAGACTGTGACTGAATGTTCCTGCCCTTTTTTGGAGCAGAGCTGACTGCGAAAAAGACGATTCAGATTCTGCGGACGAAATCAAGAGCTGACGGAGATTCTGCGGCATTGTATTAGATCTGAATTGCTGAAAGCTCGTCCCTAGCCGCCTCGAGGATGTTCAGCGTCGTACTGTACAGGCTCCTTTGGTTGGGAGAGCCAAACACATGGGTGTCGAGCAATACCGAGTTATCATCGCCGGTTGGTTCCGACGTTGTAAAAGAGCACGCCGGCGTCACAGGGCTAGGTGAATACAGTGGAGAGAGCGCTTCGTCTGTTAAGAAGGACGTGTAGTCTATCTCGTCAGAGAACTCAAACAAGTCTTTCAGCGACCCACCTGCCCGTTCCCGGGACTCTATACCGTGCTCGGACAACATCTCGAGTTTAAGTTTCTTGCGAGGCACACGCTGGTCTTCCACGACTTGCACTTCACCGAGCAACAGCTGCAAAAGAGGGGTCTCACCTGCATCTCGTTCGTATGGGAGGAAGCTACAAGTGAGATTTAGAATAAGGAGCGTGCCTTCTTGATTCCCAATTAGTTAACTCCTTCTTTCTTGAAGAGATGGGAATTGGAACGACTGATTTCATGGATGAGACAGCCTACATATAAGGACCAATTTACACAGTCTCCACTTAGGTCTTCAGACTATCATTACTTTCTCGTTCCAGTATTGGAGATATGTTCCGGAGGTCTTCATCTTTCCGAAACACGCAGAAGGTGAACAGCCATGTGAGGAGTATCTCTGGCGTATAACTGCTCTTATCTTTCTTCAAATTTTCTATCCTCGTGTCTGGCCAAATTCAACACCCTCGTGTATGTGCTGGTGGCTGACGGTAGTAGCAAGTTTTGACAATACTTTTCAGTCGACCTGACGAGGAATGTTACTTGACAGTCCATGGATAATGTTCAAGAGGATGGATCATTACAGCACGGTACCGTACACGATTTTGGTAGAGTATGCGAGAAGTGTCCTTGGGAGATGAAAAGCATCAACATCTTCCGGGCATTGCTACTTGATGGTTATCATCATTTTTAAAAGCAAGTTCCTAAGTTAGTGCAAAGAAATCTAAATCGCCTCAGTAAGTAGATTATACCCTCTTCTTTTTGATGGTTGCGATCTCGGTAATCTCACCCCACACCCTCCACCCATCTAGACAATGAGGGCAAGCTCCACTTAAAGTCATATAGATGGTACATAACCATCTAGACAGTGAGGGTCTTACCACCAGATGATGAGGGTCGTCTGGAGGATGGTAGGTTCAGACGTGACTCCTCGTTGCTTTGGTGGTGAAAGAACCAGGCTCCTTCACGTTGGACTATAAATTCACATTGTAGCCTCCAGTATGGCATCCTTCATAGCTTACGACCCTGAACATTAAGCATAAAGACACTTATTGTTAGTCCGCAGGAGCCATACCGAGTGTTCAGGGTACCCAAGCTAGAAGCCGGCCGAGAGCCGGAAGGGTTTTAGAAGGTATATAGCTATGGGTATAAATCTTTCCCTTTTTCATATTCTCTTAGCTAAATATCTGAAATATATTGAATTACTATTACACTTATTTTTTTTTACTATTTTTGTAATATTATATACTAGTGCAAATCCATATTAGTTAATAGTTAACTTGTATTATAATATTACGGACGCTCCTAGGGCCTAGCGGGGGGCGTAGGGACTATGGACTTACAAGTAATTATAACCTCAGGAACTTAGGAGTTCTAAGGGCTTATATTCTTGGGACTAGAAGAGCCTTAAGAATTATATATATTATATAATCTTTAAATAAAGTAAAAAACTAAATAGTATATTAACCGCTAGTTCTTACGACTACGAGTTATATAATAGATCTTAAGATCTTTAAGGATCTTAAGGATTTAAAGATTTAAAGAGATCTAAAGAAAACAAAGGCTTTATATAAGATTAGCATATCTGCTATTAAATAGGAGCTTCGTATTTAACTTTAAATAGTATTTTGATACTTAGTAACTGTTTTATCTTATTTACATAATATACTTACTTCTTAATTATTAAAAATCAACAATAGCTTTTTATATTTATACTGAGTAAATATCAGACTATTATACTTTAAGCACCTTCTTATTAGAAGTACTAACTCATATAGATATAATAACTCCTTTAATATCTTCGGAGAACATAGCTACTTTAGCTAAGATAATCGACCTTAAGAACATTCTGAAGATCGCTTTACTTGATTTTTATTATAAAAATCGATTTAAACTTAAAGCTTTTTTAACGTAAGTTAAACTTTATATCAGCTTTAACGGTTATTAGTTCCCTACAGATATTAATAAGGTTCTATGGGTTATATCCTATTTATAAGGACTAGTATTTAACTAGATCGAAACCTTCTTATCGAACTATATAAAAAATCATCTTCCTAACGGAAGATATTTTAATAATATAACTAAAAAATCTATTAAGATCTTTTAGAAATTTAAAGGATTTAAAAGTCGTATTAATCGAGTCTTCGGCGATATCAACTAAGGTTGTACTACCGAACGGAATATTTAAAACCTAAAATAAACCGAATTAGTAATATTATATATTACTGCTTTTTAATAGTTCGCTAACTAAACTAGCTAAAATAACGACGTACTTAAGATATAGTACTATAAAAGATTAAAAGATAGAGTTAAAAATAAAGTAGTAAAGTCAGACACGCTTTTTGACTTATAAGATCTTATTAAGATAGCTGTTAAAATCAATAATTACAACTTCAAGCGGGCCCTGGAATATAAAAGCTAGTATTACTTCGGGACGTATATACGTTAAGAACAAAGTAATAAAAAACCTCACTACCCTTAAGAGATAGAAGTTACTAATTACGCTATATCCCGAAAGTAAGATAACAAAGAAAAGCCATATAACAGCGGACTTTCTAAGGAAGTTATAAACAAGTAATAAGAGAAGAAACTATATTATGAGTATAGCCTCTTAGGTTATATAACTAGTTCTCACCGATAAAAGAAGTAGTAGTTAAGTAAGAAATAAGCTAATATTATTAATAAGGACAAGTACAACGTTATTAATCTCCCGCCTCGAAAGACTAAGCAGCTCGCTACTTTATATTAATATATAATTATAAATGAACTCGAGGAAAACTATATCTATACCTAACTCAATAAGCTGAATAACGATAATAAATAGAGCTCCGATGAAGACAACTATATCTATACTTATATGTTAAGATTACTTAATATTGTAAAAGAACTCGAGTAGATAGTTATTAATAACTACGAAAAATATAAAGATAACGATAGTTTAAGTCTAAATAACAATATTAAACTTATACTTAGTAATAACAAGAACGAGGCATTAAAACCCACGTGGACTTTAAAGCCGAATCCACTCTAGCTACTGTTGTCAGGACCTTATGTCGACGAGACGTGAGAAGTTATATAACGTGAAAAAAGCCTATATTAAGTTAATTACAACTTGTGTCACTAGATAAACGTCGCTATCTAGGTTACTTATAGGGAACTAGGCCTTATTAGCTTAAGAGGACTAAAATAGGAAGCGCGATATAAAGTGGTCTACTGGGATTATAAGCGTATAAGCTAAAAGAAGAAAGAAAAGAACGAAAGTCCTGATATCTTTATATAGTAACTACCTCTATAAGAGTCGATAGTTCTTAACGTAAGTGAACCCTTATAACAAGGGGAGTTATAAGAAGTCTTGTTAAAAACACGACACTACTGAGTATAAAAGTACGTTAATAACGATATATAGAGCTACTATAAAGTATATAACTCTGTCGTATACTAAGAACTTAGAGTAAGTCTCGTATATAAAGTTATTAGAAGTAATAGCGCTAGTAAAATGTAAAAGGACGTATTTAGTCACAACTTCTACCGGGAATATTTCTATACTAAACAAGTTGCTACTATTAAGGATAGGCACTTAACTTTAAAGGTTAAAATTAAAAGAGTTAAGCTTTAAGTTATAGTAAACTCTAGAGTATAAAGGAACTTTATATCTCTTACTGTTATACTCGAGTATTATCTACTAACTAAAGTTAAAAATAATAAGTACTAGTTAGTACTTACCGATAGTAAAGTCACTACCAAGGGCCTAATAGAAGTTTAAACTAAATCCGTTTATATAAGTATTACGAGATACTTCGAGACTATTTAATTTAATATCACGAAAATTAAAAGGCACGATATCATCTTAAGGCTATTATAAATAGAAAAGTATAACCTTGTTATTAACTAATAAACGAGTAAGTTTAAATTTAGTCGTTATTAAGACTACTATTACCTACTAAGAATAAAAGCAGTGAACATTTAAGAGGTTAGCGCCACTTCTAAGGAAGAGCTCGAATACTAAGACAAGGGTCTACTAATAAAAGATATATTATTAATATATAAGAAGTTTACGGTATTATTTAAAGAAAAACAAGATATCGAAGCCTTGTTAAAACACTAAGATTATAATTATTAGATTAAGTTAAAACTAGGTACTAAACTGATATTTTAACTACTTAAGGAATACTTAGTATTAAACTTAATAATAATTAAGTAATATATCGATAAAAACCTAGCGAAGAGATTTATTTAAGAGTTTAAATCCTTATAAGGGAGTAATGTCTTATTCGTAGAAAAGAAAGACGGTAGGCGAAGAATGTATATCGACTACTATTAATTAAACGATATTATAAAGAAGAATTGTTATGTATTATTATTAGCTAAGGAGCTATAGGATAGACTTACTAGGGTTAAAATCTTCACTTAACTTAACTTAAGAGGCGTGTATAACCTTGTTAAGATAGCTAAGGGTAAAGAGGAGAAGATAATATTTCGTATTCGTTTTAGTTATTATAAGTATACGGTTATGCTATTTAGGCTAACTAACGTACTAGTTACATTTTAGCGTCTAATTAATAATGTTTTACAGCTATACTTAGACGTAACGTGTATTTATTACTTAAATAATATATTAGTTTATTTTAAAAACAAGAAGTAATATATTAAGGATATTATAGTTATCTTATAGAAGTTAAAAGACACTTACTTACTATTTAAACTAAAAAAGTATAACTTCTATATAGATAAAGTTGTTTTTCTAAGCTATATAGTTATTATTGCTAGATTAGCTATAAATCCTAAAAAGATTAAAACAATTATTAAATAAACTAGACTTATAAATATTAAAGAAGTATAATTATTCTTTAGGTTTATTAACTTTTACAGGCGATTTATTAAAGACTACTTAAAAATCGCTGGGCTACTCATAGAGTTAACTTATAAGGATAAAGAATTCTACTAGTTAAATAAAGCTAAAGCCGCTTTCAAAGCACTTAAAGCAGTTTTTATCGCAGAACTAGTACTTACTTCTTTTATACTTAATAAAAAAATATATATAAAGATAAATTCTTCAAACTACGTTATTAGTACTATACTTAGCTAACTGAGTAAAGACGGGAGATAACAACTAGTTGTATACTATTCGTAGAAACTATTACTAGCTAAACTCAATTATAATATA
Organism: Cadophora luteo-olivacea; assembly: GCA_026120085.1. Classification (NCBI taxonomy): domain Eukaryota; kingdom Fungi; phylum Ascomycota; class Leotiomycetes; order Helotiales; family Ploettnerulaceae; genus Cadophora; species Cadophora luteo-olivacea. Next base: position 55,396 of record JALRMC010000093.1, read on the forward strand.
TATAATAAAAAGTTATTAATAATTATAGATATAATATATAAATAAAAGGTTTATCTTAAGGGCGCTACTTACGAGGTATAAATCCTAATAGATTATAAGAATCTTATTTATTTTATAACTACTAAGGAATTAAACTGATATTAAGTTTAATAGTATGAAACGCTTTTTACTATAAAGCTCCGAATTTCTTATATTAAGGGGATAGAAAACGCTTGAGCTGACGTGTTAAGTAGGAAACTAGAATATCTTATAAATAAGATATACGAATCTTACACTGTATTATAAAAGGATAGTAATTTATTAGTTATTAATTACTAATAACTAGTCGTAATGAGTTAAATAACGGAAAAGATCTAAAAAGGCTACGCTAATAACTTAGTTATAACTAAATAAAAGAAGCAGCTAGGCGAAGGATTTTCTTTTACTTTAAGCGGCACGCTTTTTTATTAAAGACAAACTTATATACTTACTAGAGATAGGGTTGAATTCGTTATATACTAATATAGGCTACTTACCTATAGATACTAAGAGGTAGCTAAGACGCTATTAAGGCTATTTAGGGAGTACTACTTCCCAGGTATAAAAAAAGTAATTAAAAACGTAGTTTCATCTTATAATACATATATCCGAAATAAGGTATCATATTATACTTTATATAGGCTTATAAAGTTATTAATAACACCACCTCACTTATAAAAATCAATTGCTTTAGATTTCGTAGTCGAATTACTACCTTCGAAAGATCTAGTTATAAGGATTATATACAACTCGATTTATATTATAACGAATAAGTTTATAAAATACGTATATATAATATTAATACTAAGAACATAAGATATACTTATTATAGTATAAGTATTCTTACGAACAATCTTTATAAATCACGAAATACCGGATAAAGTTATTTTAGATAAAGATAAGCTCTTTACCTCGAAGTTCTAGAAAACTCTTATTACGCTCCTAAGGATAAAACAGAAAATATTAATAGTTTTTTACTTATAGTTAGACACGAATATAAAATAAATTAATTAGATAATAAAGACTTACTTTCAGTATTATATAAATTATAAACAAGATAACTAAGTATAACTACTTTTATTTACTTAGTTTATATATAACAGCGCGAATTAAGAAACTATTAGAGTATCGCTGTTTTATACGAATTATAAGTATAATCTTACGGTATATAACTCACTAATAGCTAGTTAAGGCATCACGTAAGAAGCTATATTATAAGGAGATGAGTTAAAGTAGCTTCATAAGGAATTATTAGTTAATATTTTCTTTATCACGTAAAGGTTTACGATTTACTATAATAAAAAGCATAATATAGAACTAACACTAAAAGAAGGAGATAAGGTCTACTTACTTAGAAAAAATATCACGACTAAATAATTAAGTTATAAACTAAATTATAAAAAGCTAGGACTATTTAAAGTTATTAAAGTCAAAGAACTAGTTAATTTCTAATTAACTCTACTAAAGATAATAAATATCCACTTAGTATTTCATATATCTCTCCTTAAGTTAGTACTACTAGGAGTATTACTTACTCTTATTACTAAAATACAACTAATTAATCCGAACGCCGAGTACGAAGTCGAAACTATTTTTAACTATTAGTATTTCCATAGCACGGCTAAGTACTTAATTAAATGGAAGAGGTACTTATAATTAAAAAATACTTAAGAACCTAAATCTAACCTCTATTACTTTGGATTACTTCGAAGTTTCTATTAATAAAACCCAGGTCCTCTTAGAAGGAGTTTCCGAAATTAAGTAATAACTTATTAACAAGCGAGAACTCGGAAGAGTTATTAGTAAATAGTAAGGTAAGTAGTTAAGCAGTAGAAGCTTACTTCTCCCTCTTTATTACCTCTTACGCTTCTGCCTCTTTTAACTCGTTTATATTTTTTAGTTCATAACGGAGTATTTCTACTTTTTATTTCTTTAAGAACTTACACTACTATATAAGGCGGTTTAAACGTCTCTTAGCCGCGAGTATAGCTGCTATATACTACTCTCGGGCTAAGTGCTTTATAACACGTGTAGTTTACTCTTTGTTTTCTAGTTTTTATTTTACTTTTTCTAGAGCTTTCTAGTTACTTATTATAAGTATTTTAATATTATATTTCTTTTTAAAATGAACGTATTTAGCGTATTAAGTCGAACTAGAAATATTCGATATAATATATGTTTTCCCGGTCTTTTCATATAAAGAACAGGGTATAGTTTCAATTCCGGAGGATTCGATTCTATAGGAAAAAGCTAGTTATTTGCGAATTTTCTTATTAATATTAGAAAGTATAATAAGAAAAAAAGATAGCTATAAGCTGTTATTAATATTTCCTTTAGTATACTTAAACGTAGGGACTATATTAGGCTAAAAGGGAGATAGTATTATAGACGCTCTTAAGGCCTAGCGGGGGGCTTAGGGACTATAGACTTATAAGTGATTATAGCCTTAAGAACTTAGGAGTTTTAAGGGCTTATATTCTTAGGACCAGGAGGGCCTTAAGAACTATATATGTTATATAATCCTTAAATAAAGTAAAAAACCAAATAGTATATTAATCGCCGGTTTTTACAACTATAAGTTACGTAATAAATCTTAAGATCTTTAGAGATCTTAAGGATCTAAAGATCTAAAGAGATTTAAAGAGAACGAAGGTTTTATATAAGACTAACACGTTTACTATTAAATAAGAGCTTCGTATTCAACTTTAAATAGTATTCTAATACTTAATAACTATCTTACCCCGTCTACGTGATATACCTACTTCTCGATTATTAGAGATTAACAACAGCCTTTTATATTTACACCGAGTAAATATCGGACCGTTACATATAAATAGTTAAGTAATTTATTAAAAAAGTTAATTCAAAAGTTCAACGTTAAACTTTTCACACTTACGTGAGAGATTTAACACGACTTCTTTTTAATATTGATTCTTTATTAAATTTAATTAAAAAGAACTTAGCACCTTAACGAGAGTTATAATCTTATATAAAAAGCACGCGTAAATAATAATATAGTAGCTATTATTTAATAATTACTACTTAAAAAAGTTAACGCAATAGTTACTTTATAACAACTATTATAAATCACGCTTTCGCAAACTTTCTATAACTTATTAAAATCGTTATTAACATAATAGCGAGACTTATAAAAGAACTCGCGAAATTACTTGCGAAGAATATATCGATATCACTAAGTATTAAAAGGGAATAGCAGGAAGTAATTCTTTTAAAGAGAACGTTAGTTGTAAAAGCTACTCGTTACTTAAGGAAGTTTCAGGAGTATATTTATAATAAATATCTTAGCCTTAAATACGTGTTTTAAGACTTTAAAGAATTCTTTAATAGTTAAATGAAAACGGATTTTAATTATATTAAGTGACAAGAGAAAGCTAAATTACGCGACGAATTATAATAACATGAAGTTTATATTGTACGTAAGAAGAAGAATATAACAATATCACTAGTAAAAATTTTAAGAGCAAGACATAACAATTAGCTTAATAATAAGGAATAAAAATAAGCTAGCTAACTCGGCTTATTATCGAAATCGAAATAAATAAGTCGCGGCTCATCCCTTACGCAAAAATATCCAAGTCTTACACTTCTAAAGATTTAAAACATATGAAATAATAACGTCGCTTTATTAATTAAGGAACTTAATACGAGAATTAAAAGCGTGTAATTTTAATTACTTTTAGTAACTAGGAATAAAGGGAGAAGTGATAATTCGAAACGTTTTAACTTATTAAGGTTTCATTAAAATGGAATTAGTAATTTTATTAGAAATTTATATAATGCAACTTCACTTATTAATATAAAAAGGGAACTTTCATTTACTTTTTAAAAAAAAACTCTTAAATCGTTTCCCTTTATAAGAACCGAGTAAGAGGTAATTACCAGAATTAACTCTAATATAAAATACTTATTTATATAATAATAGTGTTTATTTGTTAATATATTAAAGGAGTGTTAAGAGATACGCGGAACCGAATTAGCTAGTATGAGATATAGTAAACCAGCTATTATTAAAGTAAGCAAAGATTTTGAAAGTATTATTAAAGATGTATTTATTAAAGCTTTAATATAATAATAATAAAGATTATTGAAACGCTAAGTTACGTATCTTTATGAATTTATATTAAAAATTAGCTATTAACATGTTAATTTAATATAAAGCTTTCCTCTTTATATTACGCGGCGATATATAGAAGTATTATTATAATCACTTATAAGATAAGAACTATATATTCACGTAACTTGTAAAAGCGACTCGAACTAATTTTGAGACAAAAGAACGTGCTACACGATACTTAAGTCGATAGTTTACTCTTATATTAAAACGATTTCAAAACAAGCCTTTATAAAAAGATAAAACTCTTATTTAATAATTAGATAATTATAAAAAGAAATTACAAAGCCTCCAGCTAAGCTTAGCAAACGAAAATATAAACAACAACATAACTCTTCGTAATAAGCTTTTATAAGAAGTAGCAAATAACGAAATATTTACTTAAGCTTTATAACCACCTTTTACTTTCGTTATATTAATAAATAACTTTCGTATTACAGCGGGAATAAAAACATTATTTAAGTTACGTTTCCAATAAAACAATTATTCTAAATTTTATCCAAAATAACCTTAAGCTTACGCTGCAAAAAGCGAAGTTATATACTTAAATCAAAAGATGAAGTTTTCTTAAGGTAATAAACGTAGAAATACGTTTAAGCCAAAGTTAAGTTATATAAGATGTATCATTTATAAAAAACTAAATTACTATAATAATTACTATATTAAAAAGAAAAGAGCGAAGTCCAAAATATAATATTTTGCAACACGTAAAGCTAAAAGTATTAAGCTAATAAACAAATCCTTTAAAATATATTTAACGTATATAAATGGTGTTAGTAAGAAATTAAAAAATATGTAAAAAACGAATAATAATTAACTAAAGAAGGAATTAACAAGTTTAAATATTTCGTTAAAGTATAATAATAACGATAATAACTTAGATAATAAAATACTCTTTATAATAATTTTCGTTATAAGCGTAATTAAATATAATATATAAAAAGTAAAGGATTAACTAAAAGTACGTTAAGCGATTTATATTTTAAGAAACAAATTATAAAAGCTTAAGCATAACGAAGCCTATATAACTTAGTAGACGAACTGCTTTTTCTAAGGTTTCTTAATTAATACAAGTGTATTAGATAAGAACACAAAAGATATTAATTAATTGCAAGCGTTATAACAACTAATACATGTTAAGTTTAATAAAAGTTAAGCGAGCCAGAGCCGGATTACATTCGAAGCTAATACGAGGGAGTTCTTAAGAGTTGTTATTATCGAAACACTTGCTAAAAAGATGGAATTTCAAATCGTTAATATAAATATCTTATTTCTAATATACTTATAACAACTTAATAAAATTAGTATATACTATAATAACTTATGAAATATCTTAATTCAAAAAAATAAAAGACACTTGATTATACGAAAGAAAAGATACTTATAGTTGTTAATAAATTAATATAACTAGTTATTAAATACTTCCATAAGAATAATTAACATATATTACCTTATAGAAACGGAAATTCGTAAGTTTCACCGAAGATTCGATTACCCGTTAATATAAAAACTATATTATTTATTAAAACAAGTAAGTTATAATCTTAATTCCGATATCATATTAAAGATTAAAGAAATATATAAGTATTACTAAAGATATGTAAACGCTTTACATAAGTTTCGCTTTAAGTTATAAGAGGATATTGATTTCAATTATACACTATTAATTAATATTATTTAACTTAAGAATCGCGATATTTTTTATATAGTAGATAAGGTAATTGGGTTTAAGGTAGCGCGACTTATTTGTAAGAGCGCTAGCTTAGTTACGGTAAAGGTAGTGTTTAACGTATTTAAAGTAGTATAAATTAATATATATCTTAACCTACTAAATTTTATTATTTACGATTATAGAATTAACTTTAACTTTAAGAAGTTTCGTACGTTACTTAAGTTTATTAAGAGTATTCCTAAATTCGTTCTAGTTAAGATATATTACTTCATTAGTAAAGTAAAGCGATATTATTATCTATTACGCTATATTTACGAAATTGTTATAACGAAGCACTTAAAATTATTTAAGGTAAATCAGTTGTAAATAACTATAAAAGTTGTTAATAATATAATTGAATTAAACAAATTAATCTTAATATTACTAATGTTTAGGGTATACTTTAAGATAACGAAACTAGACCTTTCTAATTTAATAATTAAATAAAGAATTATTATAATTAAGAAAGTAATAAAGAAAATATGTAAGATTCACATAATTAAGAAAGTTACTAAGGCGTTACGAACTCGAAACAACTTTAATATTATATACGTTTATAATTTCTTTCTGAATAATCTTATACTTATGTATAAAAACAAAAGAGATAAAAAGAACTTTATAAGCTTTTAAGTATTAAGAATAAAATAATAAAAGCTTTAATTAAAGATAACGTTATTTGTATGTTTAAATTAACTTTTATTCGCTTTTAAAAGACAAATAACTTAAGTGTTAAATAAGAAAAAGAAAAGTTACTAGAAAATCTTTTATTAACACTTAATATAAAATATTAAATAAATGATAAACTTAATTTATTCTTAAAATCTCGCTAACTTATAATAAAACTTTTAACAGTTAAATATATCGCGAACTTACTAACAATTAATAATAATTATAATATTAAAGCGTTTTTAATAAAAAAGAAGGTAAAAAATCAAAACCTATTAATTAAGCTTCGCGCTAAAGATAAGATTATAACGTAAGGCGAACTATTCTAATTATCTTAAAAAATGAAGTACGAAGCTTTAATAACAAAAGGCGTTTTTATCTTAATTTATTAAAGTAATTTTAAGCTTAAAGACTAACGTATTTTCAAGTCTCGTATAGTAAATAAAGTTAAAAGGAAAAAAATAATAAAGCTATATAAGAAATCTAAACTTATTATTTAAGTTTTTAATAATAAAAGCAAGAGAAAGATCTTAATTTAATTACTAACAATTTAATAAGTCAATTAGAAGTTCATTATTTATATAGCTGTAATAATACGATACTTATAACGTTTCTAATACCTACCCGAGTTAGATGTAATAATTTATTAATATTAACACTTTAAGAGTAAAGATAAAAAGGTGAATTTAACGACTTACTAGTGCTAAATTAAACGAGTAGTAAAAAGGTTTCTTACGCTTGCTTAACTTTTTTCTATATTATTTTCTTTTCATGTTTTTCCTTATTATATTTATTAATATATTATTATATTTCTTTATAGGCATTGCTTTTATATTTATATTAACACATCTCACGAAGTTAGAAAGTCAAATGTAATAAAAAAACGATTTTTAATTTCAAATATTTACCTTCTAATTTAAAGCGTTAACGCGATAACTTTACGACAATACTTTAACAAAGACTTAACCGCCGATTTCATTATAAAAAGCTACTCTTATACGAGAATATAAAGAAGATACCGTTACGAAAACTAACTAATAAAGCTAATCCAAAATAAGGCCTTAATCTTTCGTATCTTCGTAAATATTACTAATTTGCTTAACTACTTTAACAGCAGTAATAACAGCAATAACTTCAGCGACTTCGGCAGTAGCAAAAGTAGTAACAATAATAATAATAACATCTTCCTTTTTATTATCCTCGTCTCTATTTAACTTGTTAATAAGCGTTTATTACTTATAAGTATTACGCTTCTTGATACCTTTATCAGAAGCCTTAAACTTACGCTTCTTAAAGGCAAGTTAAGGAAGAACTAGAAAAGTTGCGAGAGTTATAAGAGCAGTAGTAACCGTATGTTACGAACTTGGATTGGATAACTTACTGAGGTTGTCCAACGCCGGGAACATGTGCAAACTAAGTGGATTATATAACCTAAGGGGGTTATATATACCAGTCGGTTTATACACCCCGGATAACTTGCATAACTAAGTTTCCATGTTATAGCTATTAAGAGTACAATATTAGTTTGTTGGTCCGCAGGAGCCATACCGAGTATTCGGTGTACCCAAGCTAGGGGCCGGCTGAGAGCCGGAGGGGTTTCAGGAGGTATGCGACTATAAGTATAAATCTCTTCTTTTTTCACACTCTCTTAGCTAAAAAAATCTAAATATATTAAACTACTATTACACTTGTTTTTACTACTTTTACTACCTTTATAATATTATATACTAGTGTAAACTTATATTAATTAGTAATTAACTTATATTACAAATAGCTAAGTAATTTACTAAGAGAATTAACTCGAAAGTTTAACGTTAAACCTTTTATACTTACGTAAGAGATTTAACGTAACTTCTCCTTAATATTAATTCTTCGTTAAATCAGTTAAGAGGACTTAACACCTTAACGAAAGTTATAATCTCGTGTTAAAAGCACGTATAAATAATAACACAGTAGTTACTATTCGACAGCTACTATTTAAAGAAGTTAACGTAACAGTTACTCTACGATAACTATTATAAGCTACGCTTCCGCAAACCCTTCGTAACTTATTAAAATCACCACTGGTATAATAGCAAGACTTACAAAAGAACTAGCGGAACTACTTATAAAGAATATATCGATACTACTAAGTATCGAGAGGGAATAATAAGAGGTAATTCCTTTAAAGAGAACGTTAACTATAAAGGCTACTTGTTACTTAAGGGAGTTTAAAGAGTATATTTATAATAAGTATCTTAGCTCTAAGTACGTATTTCAGGACTTTAAGGAGTTCTTTAATAGCTAGATAAAAACGGATTTTAATCGTATTAAGTAATAAGAGAGAGCTAAGTTACGCGATAAACTATAATAACGCGGGGTTTACGTCGTATATAAGAAGAGAAATATAATAATATTATTAGTAATAACTTCGAGAGTAAGACGTAATAACTAGCTTAATAATAAGAAATAAGAGCAGGCTAGCTAACTTAGCCTACTACTAGAGCCGAGACGAACGGGTCGCGGCCTATCCCTTACGTAAAAACATCTAAGTCTTATACCTCCGACGATTTAAAATATATAAAATAATAATATAGCTTTATTAATTAAAGAGCTTAGTACGAGAGTTAAGAGCGTGTAGTCTTAATTACCTCTAGTAATTAAAAATAAGAGGAGAGGCGATATTCCGGAACGCTTTAACTTGTTAAAGTCTTATTAAGATAAAATCGGTAATTCTACTAGAAATTTATATAATATAACTTTACTTGTTAATATAAAAAGGGAATTTTCATTTACGCTTAAAAGAGAACCCCTAAATTGTCTTCCCTTATAAGAACTAAGTGGAAAGCGATTACTAGAACTAACTTTAATATAGAATACTTATTTATATAATAATAGTGTTTGTCTATTAACGTATCGGAGGAGTGCCGAGGAGTACGCGGAACCGAATTAGCTAGTATAGGATATAGTAGACTAGTTATCATTAGAATAAGCAAAGACTTTAAGAGTACTATTAAAGATATACTTATTAAAGCTCTAATATAGTAATAATAAAGATCACTTAAACGCTAAATTACGTATCTTCACAGATTTATATTAAAAATTAGTTGTTAATACGCTAATTTAGTATAGAGCTTTCCCTTCTATATTACGTAACGATACGTAAGAGTATTATTATAATTACTTATAAGATAAGAACTATATGTTCACGTAGCTTATAAAAGCGACTCGAATTAATTTCAAGATAGAGGAATATATTACATGTTACTTAAGTCAATAGTTTACTCTTATATTAGAACGATTTTAAAATAAGCTTTTACAGAGAAGTAGAGCTCTTATTTAACAACTAAATAACTATAGAAAGGAACTATAAAGCCTTTAGTTAAGCTTAGTAGATAAAAGTATAAATAATAATATAACTTTTTGTAATAAACTTTTATAAGGAGTAGTAGATAACGAAATATTTACTTAGGCTTTATTTAAACTACCTTTTACTTTTATTATATTAATAGACAGCCTTTGTATTATAATAGGAGTAAGAATATTATTTAAGTCACGATTTCAGTAAAATAACTACTTTAAATCTTATCCGAAACGCCCTTAAGCTTACGCTATAAAGAGCAAGGCTATATACTTAAATCGGAAGATGAAGTTCTCTTAGAGTAATAAACGTAAAGATATATTTAAGCTGAGGCTAGGCTATATAAGGTGTATTATTTATAAGGCACTAGATTATTATAGTAGTTATTATATAGAAGAGGAGAGAGTAAAATCTAAGACATAGTATTTTATAATATATAAAGCCGAAGGTATTAAGCTGATAAATAAATCTTTTAAGGTATATCTAGTATATATGAACTATGTTAATAAGAAATCAGAAGATATATAAGAAAGGGATAATAATTAACTAGAAAAGGAGTTAATAAGCTTAGATACTTCGTTAGAGTATAATAAAGCTAATATTAACCTAGATAGTAAAGTACACTTTATAATAGTCTTTACTATAAGTGTAGCGGAATATAATACACGAGAAGTCAAAGATTAACTAGAGGTACGCCGAGTAATCTATATTTTAAAGAGTAAACTACAAGAACTCGGGTATAGCGAAGTTTATATAGCCTAGTAAATAGACTGTTTCTTTTAAGGTTTTTTAATTAATATAAGCGCGTTAAATAAGAATATAAGAGGTATTAATTAGTTGTAAGTATTATAACAACTAGTGCACGTTAAGTTCGATAAGAGTAAGGCGAGCTAGAGCCGGATTACATTTAGAGCTAGTACAAAAGAGTCCCTAGGAGTTACTACTATTGAAATACTTACCGGAAAGATGGAGTTTTAAATCGTTAATATAGATATACTATTTCTTGTATACTTATAATAACTCGATAAAATTGGTACATATTATAATAATTTATAAAATATCTTAGTTTAAAGAAATAAGAAGTACTTAATCGTATGAAAAAGAGAATACCTATAGTTATTAATAAATTAATATAGCTAGTTATTAGATACTTCTATAAGAATAGTTAACGTATACTACTTTATAGAGACGGAGATCTGTAGGCTCTACTGAAGATTCAGCTACTCGTTAGTACAAAGACTATATTATTTACTAAAACAAGTAGGGTATAATTTTGACTCCGATATTATATTAAAGATTAAAGAGATATATAAATATTACTAGAGATATATAAACGCTTTATATAAGTTCCGCTTTAAACTATAAAAAGATATTAATTTTAATTATACGTTATTAATTAATATCGTTTAGCTTAAAGATTACGATATTTTTTATATAATAGATAAGGCAACTAGGTTCGAAGTAGCGCGACTTATTTATAAGAGTGCTAGTTTAACTATAATAAAAGCGATATTTAACGTATTTAAAGTATTATAAATTAATATATATCTTAGCCCGCTAGATTTTGTTATTTATAATTATAGAACTAACTTTAACTTTAAGGAGTTTTATATGTTACTTAAGTCTATTAAAAGTACTTTTAAACTCGTTTTAATCGAGGTATATTACTTAATTAATAAAGTGAAGTAATACTATTGTCTATTATATTATGTTTACGAAATCGTTATAGCAGAGCACTTAGAATTATTTAACGTAGATTAGCTATAAATAGTTATAAAAGCTATTAATAATATAGTTAGATTAAATAAATTAATTTTAATATTACTAGTGTTTAAAGTATATCTTAAGATAATAAAACTAGACCCTCTTAATCCGATAGTTAAATAGAAAGCTATTATAATTAAGAAAGCTATAAAAGAAATACGTAAGATCTAAGTAACTAAGAAGGTTAACGAAACGTTATGCACCTAAAATAGCCCTAGTACTACATATGTTCACGATTTCTCTTTAAATAATCTTATACTTATATATAAGAAATAAAAGAGATAGAAAAGATCTTATAAGTTTTTAAGTATTAAGAGTAAAATAGTAAAAGTCTTAACTAAAGATAACGTTATTTATATGTTTAAATCGACTTTTATTTGCTCTTAGAAGATAAATAACTTAGGTGTCGAATAAGAAAAAGAAAAGTTACTAAAGGATTTTTTATTAACACTTAATATAAAATATTAGATAAATAATAAACCCGACTTAGCTTCGAAACCTCGCTAGCTTGTAGTAGAACTCCCGGCAGTTAAATATATCGCAGACTTATTAATAATTAATAATAATTACGATATTGAGGCGTTTTTAATAGAAAAGAAGATAAGAGATTAAGACTTATTAATTAAGCTCTACGCTAAAGGTAAGATTATAACGTAAAGCGAATTATTCTAGCTGTCTCGGAAGACGGAGTATAAAGCTTTAATAGTAAAAAGTGTTTTTATCTTGATTTATCGAAGTGATCCTAGGCTTAAAGACTAATATATTTTTAAGTCTTATATAGTAGATAAAGTTAAAAGAAAGGAGATAATAAAGTTATATAAGAAATCTAAGCTTATTATCTAAGCCTTTAACGATAAAAGTAAGAGAGAGATCTTAACTTAGTTATTAATAATTTAACGAGTTAGTTAAAGGCTTATTATTTATATAGCTATAATAGTATAACACTTATAACGCCTCCGGTATTTACTTAAGTTGGATATAGTAATTAGAGATATTATATAAGCTTACGTTTAAGCGTATATTAAACTAATTTAATAAGTATTCGTATAGCTACTAGTAGAGATTGTAAGAGAATTTCCTAAAGGAATAGTATTTATAGTAATACTCCTATTATATAATATATTAGAGTTAAGAAATCATTAGTTTAACACGTATTATAAATATCACGTGAAGAATTTATAAATAAAGACTTTTATGTATAATTTATACTTACTTATTATATCTAAAGATAACCTTAAGATCGGAATCATCGGAATACAAATAGATAATACTTTAATCTTTAGAGACACTAAGTTTTTAATAAGGGAGTAAGCGGAGATTAACAAAGCCGGGTTTTTAATAAAGCTAGTATAGATCTTTAACCCCGCTAGCTCGCTTACGTTTAATAGCTATATTATAACTATATATAGTAAAGGCTTATATATATCATAGAAGAGTTAAGAGGTAAGAATTAAGTTAGTAGACGTTACAAGTAAAGATTACAAGTAAGCTTATATAGAGTAACGCGCTTATAAAGTATATTTAGCTACGATTTATTAACTAGAAGCTGCTTTTAATCTATTAATAATAGCGTAATATTAAGATTTAATAGTAGAAGAAATTAAAGCTTTAAACGCATATCTATAATAGTAAATAGATAACCTAAGGAGAGGCCTTAAGTACGTCCCTATAGACTTATAATTAGCTAAGGTTTATATCTTTATTAATAGATCTTTTACTAATAATAAAGATTTAAGTTCTCAGATCGAGTTCGTACTAGTTATTAATACTAAATCAGAAAGGGTTAAGGAGTTTACCTTCACTAGGAATATTATCTATACGAGTTTAATAAAGTATAAGAGAGTAACTCGTATTATACTCGCGTCGGAACTATACGCTATAGTAGCTAGAGTTAATATATTAATCGCGCTTTTAAGTACTATTAATATAATAACTAATAAGCTAGGAATTAAGTAACTACCTATAGTCGTTTATATTAACTCTCTATTGCTATATAAGTGTATTGTTAAGCTTAGTATAATAAAGGAGAAACATTTAATAATTAATATTATATTAATTCGTTAATTATATAAACGTAGAGAGCTTACAGAGATATAATAGATTAATAGAACTCGTAACTTAGCTAACGTAATAACAAAGGGCAACTCTAATAAGGCTTTATAAGAGCTTATTAACACTAACACTCTAAGGGTAAAAATAGAGAGGTAGATTTAGCGGCTTACTAGCGCCAAATCGGACGAGTAACAGAAGGGTTTCTTACGCTTGTTTAACTTTTCTATATTATTTTCTTTATATATTTCTCCTTATTACGCTTATTAATATATTATTATGTTTCTTTATAATACTTACTTCTATATTTATATTAATATATCTTACGAAGTTAAAAAGTTAAATATAGCGAGAAAACGATTTTTAATTTTAAATATCTATTTTCTAATTTAAAGCGCTAACGCGGTAGCTTTATAATAATACCTTAATAAGGACTTAGCTGCCGGTTTCATTATAAGGAGCTACTTTTATATAAGAGTTTAAAGAAGATACTACTATAAAGAACTAACTAACGAAGTTAATCCGAAATAGAGCCTTAATCCTTTGTATTTTTATAGATCTTACTAGTCTACTTAATAGTAGTAGTAGTAGTAATAACAGCTTTAGTAGCTTTAGTAGCGGCGAGAGTAGTAGTAGTAATAGTAGTAATATCTTTCTTGTTATCTTTATTGTCTTTGTCTTTCTTTAGCTTATTAATAAGCGTCTACTGCTTACGAGTATTACGCTTCTTAGTACTTTTATTAAAAGCTTTAGACTTACACTTCTTAGGGGTAGGCTAAGGGGAAGCTAGAAAAGTTACAGGAGCTATAGAAGTAGTAGTAATTGTAATAGTAGATAAAATCTACTTTAATATCTTCTTAATCTCTTATAAGGATTTTCGCTTAGTAAAAGGTGTAATTCGGTAAAAAGGAATAAGAGGGAACTTATAGTGTTATCGTTTTCGAGAGTTATAATATAATTCTTAAGAAATATAACTTCGCTTAGTAGAGTAGAGTTAATTTCCTTAAGGGTCTTTAGTCTAGTAGTTACGTTAACTAACTTAACGTTAATAAGAGTTATAGTAGCTTTTATAATAGCTTCTTAGTTATTAAAGTAAATAGTTTAAATAAGATTATTAAACTCTAATATAGCGAAATCCGGGATTTATTATAATTATTAGTATTAGACCTGATATAAGGAAGTAGTAAGGAGGTTATAAGGTAGAAAAGAAGTTAGAGGTACTTATTAAGACGTAGGTTTCTTTTTTATTACTATAGTATTAATAGCGCTTCGACTTCTGATTTTTAAACCGATAATCGTACTTTATATTAGTCTTAAGGGCGTTTACGTATCGTATATATAAAGTATAGTGCGTAATAATAAGAGCTTTAGGAAGAAGTAGGAATAGTACTATTTATATTAGTATAAGTTTTCTATTACTAAGCTATTGTCTTTCGATAGAAATACTTACTCGTGAAGTGTTTAATTAGTTTAATATAAGCTATAAAAATCGAGTAGTTAGTGAAGATCTATCTCCGGTAGAGATCGAATCTATACTTATAAGTTATTATATTAATAATTATTAAAGAAGAAACTACAACTTCTAAGAGGGAAAAACGCCATATATACGATTTTTACGATAAGTAAATACGGAATCCTACTTGAATCAAAGGGGTTACGAGGTATTTACTTAATAGTATTATCTCTCGCTTAGCACATCTTGCTATTATTATTTACTATATTAGTATTATTTACTTTCGCTATATCACGACACTTATATAATAATATTAATAACGTATCACGCTATTATTCTTCCTTAAATACGCGTTATTATAAGTAGAAATAATAGTATTAATACCTTAAGATTAAGTGTTACTTCTTCTGTTATTTGGTATAGTTATTCGCTTAAGAGCTAAAAGAGTACTAAAGGGGAATTAAATAACTTGCAGCCTTATTTTCTTCTAAGAAAGTATGTATTTCTTTAGTATAATCTATTTATGTATTTCTTTGTTATTTTTACCTTATACTCTTTTAGGATCCCGTGAGATTACTATATATTAGAATACGTTATATTTCTAAAAGAAGTTTTACTAGTGTTAGTCCGTAGGAGCTATACCGAGTGTTTAGTGTACTTAAGCTAAGGGCCGGCCGGGAGCCGGAGGGGTTTCAGAGGGTATATGACTATAAGTATAAATCTCTTCCTCTTTTATATTCTCTTAGCTAAAAAAATCTGAATATATTAAACTACTATTGCACTTGTTTTTGCTACTTTTACTGCCTTTGTGATATCACATACCGGTGCAAACCCACACAGTTAGTTAGTAGATCGCGGGTTCCCGCGACTTAGCGTCACGTGATAGATCTCAGGATCTCTCGAGATCCTAGGGATCCTAGGATCTAAGGAGATTTAAGGAGAATGAAGGTTTTATATAAAACTAGTATATTTGTTATTAAATAAGAGCTTCGTGCTTAACTTCAAATAGTATTCTTTACTTAATACTTAGTAACTATCTTACCCTGTCTACGTGATATACTTACTTCTCGATTATTAAAGATTAACACAGCCTTTTGTATTTGCACCAAGTAAATACCGGACTGTTACACCGTAATAATAAACAAAATCTACTTCAACATCTCCTTAATCTCTTATAAGAATTTTCACTTAATAAAAGGTGTAATTTAGTAAAAAAGAATAAAGAGAGAACTTACGGCATTATCGTTTTCGAGGGCTATAATACGATTCTTAAGAAATATAATTTCGCTTAATAAGACGAAGTTAATTTCTTTAAAAGTTTTTAATTTAGTAACTATATCAACTGATTTAACGTTAATAAAGGTTGTAGTAATTTCGGTAATAGCTTCTTAATTGTTAAAGCGGATAACTTAAACAAGGTTATTAAACTTTATTATAGCGAAATCCGGAATCTATTATAATTACTAATACCGGACCCGATACGAGAAAGTAACGAAAGAATTATAAAGCAAAAAAGAAATTAAAGGTACTTACCAAAACGCAAGTTTTTTTTCTTGTTATTATAATATTAATAGCGCTTTAACTTTTAATTCTTAAATTAATAATCATGCTTTATATTAGTTTTAAAGGCGTTTACATATCGTATATATAAGGCACGGTGCGTAGTAGCGAAGGCTCTAAAAGGAAATGAGAAAGGTATTGTTTATATTAGTATAAATTCTTTATTATTAAGCCATTGTCTTTTAACAAAAATACTTACTTATGAAGTACTTAATTGATTTAATATAAGTTATAAAAATCGATTAATTAACAAGAGATTATCTTTAGTAAAAGTCGAATTTATACTTATAAGTTATTGTATTAATAATTATTAAAGAAGAAATTACAACTTCTGAAAAAGGGAAATACTATATATACGATTTCTACGACAAGTAAATACGAAATCCTACCTAAATTAGGGAGAGTTGCGAAGTGTTTACTTAATAATATTGTTCTTCGCTTAACACGTCTTATTATTGTTATTTACTGTTACGACATTATTTGCTTCCGCTATATTATAACACTTATGTAGCAATATTAATAACGTATCACGTTGTTATTTTTCCTTAAATACGTGTTATTACAATTACATATTATTACGTTAATATCTCAAAATCAATTATTACTTCTTTCGTGATTTAACACAATTGTTTGCTTAAGAGCCGGAAGAGTACTGAAAAGAAGTTAAATAGCTTGTAGCTGCGTTTTTCTTTCGAAAAGATAATTGTTTTTTAGATGCAATTTGATTATATGTTTTTTGTTATCTTCGCCTCACACTCTTTTGATATCTCGTAATGTTTAATTACTATATATTAAAATACGTTGTATCTTTAAAAGAAGTTTTTCTAATATTAGTTCGTAAGAGCTATATTAAATGTTTAAAATACTTAAGCTAAAAGCTAGCTAAGAGTTAGAGAAGTTTTAAGGAGTATATAGCCACAAGTATAAATCTTTCCTTCTCTTATAATCTCTTAGCTAAACATTTGAAATATATTAAATTACTATTATACTTGTTTTTTTTTTTACTATCTTTATAATATCATATACCAGTGAAACCCACACTTATAGATACTACAAACGCTAAACTCAAAGGCGAGCGGCGAAGAAGAAAGAGAGAGAACGAGGGAATAAATAAGAGGAAGGACATATTGGTTAAGAAAGCGTTTGGGTCAGGGGAATTCGATAGTAGCGACTTAGCCTTGATCATCTGTAAGTATAGCTAATATACTACATACAGGTTCAAGGACTATGTGGCATAGCAACCCTCGTTCGCAGATATTATAAGTGGAGTAGCTGCATATTTGAAATACACGGCAATATTGATACAGCTTAGTAAATCGCCGTACTAGACAAACGAGAAAGTACCTAAAGAAGATCTAGCTAAACTATCTTTGCCTAAGTATTACGTCTCCGGCGTAGATCGGATATAGTTAATAGGAGGTTTAAACAGATGGTTGAGTCCTTAAGGGGGGTTAGTTTTGAGTTAAACCCAGATATAATAGAGGCAGGAGTTGAGCATAAAATTAAGTCGAGCAAGGGGAGCCAAGAGGGTCCGATTAAGCTAAGAGGCGTTACTTTTCTCAAGATTCGAGCTCTCAGGTAATTTAGTAAGGAGATTATAGCAATTAGAGAGCAATTTTTATCTCTACTAAATATTAAAAGTTAGTAGTATTCCCCGGGTCCCTATGAGTAGGCGATGTGGTTCTATGACTATCGTTTAAAACAAAGTTAAGCGAGATGGTAAAGTAACGACCCGGTGTGGGGATAAACTTCAAGCGAGGTGGTGATAGTAACCCCCTAAAAATCCTCACTGTCTAGACTCTGCCTCTATAGCTACTTATAGTAACAGAATGTGTTCAGGTTTTTCTATTGCTAGTATTATTTCCGTAGCCTTTGAATAATATAGAATCTAAACTGTGTAAATCGACCGCCCTTTTCTTCATTAAATACATAGTTCATAGTGCTGTGGCGTCCTGTATCAAGTCTATCAACCCATGAAGTCTCATCGAGAAACTCTTTTTTCCAAGCCTAGAGGACCAAACTAAAGGCGTCACGCTTCAGGGTATGAATTCGCTAGAAACTAATTGTTGGTGGAAGTGGTCAGGCCCTCAGTATCTAGATGGTTATACTACCTAAGCACCGTGATGCAGAAAGGCGGCTTGGCTAAGACGTCGAATTTCTCGGGCGACCTTCGTTCCACAATACAAGTAGCACTCGCCCCTCAGTGGGGATGGTCGGGTAAGAATGCCGAGACTGCAACCATTAAGAATTGGAGGGGGATAGGCGGCGAGGGCGTGCTCCAGTTTAGGCGATTTATTAATAATGTTATCGCAGAACTAGCAATTCGCAGGACTGTTATGCATTAAACTACTGATACAAACCACTTGTAAGTACCACAGAAACCTGAATAAATCCACCACATAAACAAAAGCACGATTAAGCCTTAACTTGCCGGCTCCTAGGACTAGTGAGAGTCCCGGGATCGCGGCGTGTCCTAGGACTACCGCTCCTAAGACCTCCTGCAGTCCTAAGAGCAAGTCTCCTGGAGCCCTTGTAAGTCCTGGGGTGTTATGGGGTCCTGAGACTGAGTTAAGAAGAGGTCAAAATTACAGTGGATTCTAAATATAGAGCTAGGATAAGAAATGACAGCTATATTATCCTATCTCAATCGATCTCTCTTATCGTAATATGTCTTACTTATAGCAATCTCGCTAGCCTAGGATATAGCAACTATTAAGCTAAACCGAGAGTATATAATAACAACGTCGAAGCCCGGTAGGTACTGGTATTCGACGCCCCCCATAGCCCTGAAATAATCTAGGTAAGGCTGAAGCTTACTACGAGTAAAAAAAAAGTCTACGAGGCTATGTTAGTGGCCTATAAACCGGCTCCTTGAAACTCGTCTTTTATTCTTATGCAGCTGTTAAGGGCGCCGCCTAATTTAATCTTGCCCTAAAGGAAGTTACTCGGAATAAATAAGTAATTTTGTTAACGTATAACTAGTTATAAGTTTACTTAGGAAGAACGCTGTAAGAATAATATATAACTGAGAAAGGGCAGAGAAAGAAAATAAAAGACGAAGTAAACGTAAGTTCTGTAACTACGCGCCTTTAGTGTATTATTAAAGTACTAAGAAACAGTTTCGTGGATGCTTCTTACGTGATTCTAGAGATACTGCTTATATTGTAGTTTTATTCGATAGACCTTATATTAAAGTTGATTTTCTTCTTTAATATAAATTAAGTACTTCCGCTTGAAGAGTTTTATTAAGTTTCTTAGGTTAGTAAACTTGTAAGTATACCTTTTAAATAGTAAGTTTTACTTCTTTTCGTAAAGGAAACAAGTAGTGGTTCTCTTTTCTATAAACATTAATAATATAACGTTACCTAACACTTACTTCTCGGCGTCGGCGACTGTAAGCTAGGGGTTAGTCTCCTTCGATGACGTCAGATTTGCCTTTCACGTAGACAGTCTTACACGTAATCGGGTAACAGCTCCCCCCTCCTGAAAGTGGCAGTAGGTAGCGACTATATTAATAGCTACATTACGGTAGCGGAACTCTGCTTCGATAGTCGTGCCTAAGAGCGTTATCACCGTCTTTGCTAAGCGTTTCTAGAGCGGGGGCATCTTATTGTTCTAGTCCAAGGTGATCTTCACGTCCTGGCTGAGCTTGAGCCCGGAAAGTTGCCGCTCGATCTCGTCAACCGGGTGTTTCAAATCCCAGCGCTCTTAAACGTACTTGAGGAGCGCAGCTGTTAGCCGTTACTTAGTGTTAAAGATTACCTAGCTAATGATCCGGTACCTTGGCTACTGTGTTACCGTGCCCTAAAAGCGGCGCTTCCACTTCTCCCGCTCCGTAATAAGGCGGCAGACGACGGGATCTTGATTGATAAACAAGGATTCTTCGGGCGTGAGTTCTTACGGCCGGTTAAGATTAATCCAGTGAGTCATCTAATAGGCTACCCGCATTAGGTCGCGCTAAGGTTTATAACCGGAGACGATAGCTCGTGTATTAACGTTAATTATCCGGCGGAAGTAGTGCTTAATAAGGTGTTAATCTTAGCGTGTTATATTATTATGTTCTAAAGCGCGTCGCTCACGTCACTTGTTAGTTTACAGTTAACATATCGTACAGCGATTAAGGGCGGGGTTATGAGAAGTGAGCCACTTAATACGCACCGCTTTAGTTGAAAGCGTTACCTGCACCGTATCGGCGGCAGTACGGACGCGTAATCTGCGGGATCTTAGTAAGTACGCCAAGCCGCTTCATCTCTTTTAAAAGAGTCGTGTACGGCAATAAAGCGAGATCTCCTAGCCATAAGGCGTCCTAATAGACTTGCGGAACACGGGGATATTAGCCATCTCCGGCTTGATATACAAGGGCAACTACTCATAACCAAGCGAGATATCTAGCTCACTAATCCTCTCAGCCGATGTAAGACTCGGGACTAAGAACGCATTATCGGCAAAGATAAGACTTAAGAGGGCGACGTGCGGATTAAGTATAAGAGACGAATCAAAAATAATCTCAGGAAATACAAACGTATTCCTAGCTGCTATATAAGTCCCATGTCTCGGCTAAAATAAGCGAGGAAGGGAGATAGCGGAGGGACGAAACAAGGCCCAAGGTCAAACTTACGCCTCTTTTATACCGAGATACTTCTTCTTAAACTCGTACGTAAACTTAATCAAGATCCGATAAGGCCCGCAACTAGGGTCTCGCAATAGGTTCACCGCGATGTCACCTTAGCGAAGCTTTAAGAGCGCTGAAGGTCGGTTTGCAGAAAATATAACTAGCTAGCAAAAGAGGCTAGTTTAGATCCGCTGCCGGCCATGTGTATATCTCTGCTTCGTCGAAGTCAAGTTAGTCTGTAGGACGCTTGCGAGATCCTCGATATACATAGCGACATTATCGCGCTTAATCAAGATTTGTTCTCCGAAACTGGGAAATATCAAGACCAAGATGAGAATCCAATTTTCAGCAGGCCAATATAAATTCTGGTATTCTGTCACGGAGTGATGCTTCCAACTGGCCACCTGGTCTTGTGTAGCAATTTCGTCGACACGCGTGAGTAAGATATTATGGTTGGGTATCGAGATGGCTCTGCATATATGCCACAAACGTCTAGCCTTCCCAAATCACGATTAAGTACTTCGATCTCAACGACATTAATGGATGCTTTGACTGAGGAGGAATACTGATAATGGAAACCTTGGCAACAAGAGACTAATACATTTGTCAATTCGGCAAAATCACCTGCTGATGCAAGCAGGAAAGTATGATCGAACCAACTCCTACTCTATGATCTTCAAGTCACTGACCTCCTCGTTGGTTAGCCATGAGGCGTGGACACCAAAAGGAACACGTTGCGGCAAGTGTAGTCTTGCAAGCTCGGTCATCTTCCTCGCATCCAAGACAATCAGGTCGGACCGATCACCCGTCATCAGTATATCCAGCAGATACCCATCGTCCTCGGAAGTGGGGTTCTCTTTGGGAACGAACAACGCTTCGCCGCCGTACATGTCGCCATAGGAGAAATAGGCAACGTCTTTTTTAGCAAATAGATCGTACTTCAATATGCCCTTTCCCATATAGCCGTCGACTTCCTCGTCGAGCAAGTAGCAGTACTGGCTCGGCTTGCCGACATAGTTGAGATTCAAGCTCGGTCTCTCATAGTGGTGGTCGATCAGAAGCTCCTCGGTCACAGCCCCGGTGTGCAGATCGAGTACCCAGGTCTTGACCTTGGCATGGGGCTCTGCTGGCGTGTGGATAGGACAGTCGGGAGGGTAGTCATCGAAGCAGGGTGAGAAGCATACGATCTGTCGTTTTCCGTTTGGGCCATCACGCTCCCAAGCATTGATGACGTGCCAGATGCTGGCGGCGGTCTCGGTCACGAACCACCGAATCTTGTCCTCGGGCTTGAAATTTCGTGGCAGCACACCCCAACGCATGGCATGCTTGTGGTTGAAATAGAATACGCTGCCAGTGTTGCTTGCGAGTCCGGAAGGATCAACCCGCATGGAAATGTCAGGGAAAACGACATAGTTCTCAGTCAAAAAGAAGTCGTGGAGCCACGACATGTGAGCTGCTGGGTCCTGGATGGCCACCTGTGAGTGCCGTAAACCCTTTGAAATACAACCAGCAAAAATCTTGCCATCGGACACACTTAGATTGTACATGTCACCAGTGTCGGGATCAAAGCGAGGGTGGGCTGAGAATGGTCCTTCCCACTCGTTATCCCAAGTCTCTAGGTTGCCCCGACCGTCAAGGAATAGGCGGCCATCAGCATTTCGACGAGCGTCCAGGACAAATGCATATCCAGTCTCCTGCAGGCAGTAGAGCCGGCCCGCATGGTGGCGAATAGACGTAGAGCCAGGTGTGAGTTCGTACTCTGAAAACTCTGGGAGAAGGCCTCTTTGTACTTTCTTTTTCAGGCTTTCGACCTTCTCTATGACGGCACGGCCAGCACCAGCGATGTCGCTGAAGTCGAGATAAAGTTCCCGCCCAACTTTCCGTTCTAGCTCGAAACGTGGAGTTCGCACGTAAAAATTGGACATAGTCGCCTGCCCATCCTGAATTTGAATTTGGTGGATCATTCCTGCGCCTGCGAAAGCATGAAGCCGAATGGATGGCGCGCTGAACTGTATGTTGGTTCCATTGCGCAAGTAAACTCCGGTAAGATCTTTGGGCAAGGTTCCGGTGACCTGCACAGGAGCATGAGATAGCTCTCTGTGAACAGGACGAAATCCAGGACAATTGTACAAACTAATTTTGTTGTGGTTTTCCGCGTCCGTAAGTTCCATAACTCGTCTGTCGTTCTCGTCGACGAGCACTGGGGGTTGACGGTGGAGTGAAAAGGCAGAGGATGCCTTGAGCTTATCTTTTGTTTCAGACATTGTGACGGTGGCAATGTCGAGGAGGATGATGGTTGTCCTTTTCAAATTGATGAGGATCACTGGGGATCTTATATATTTATTCACGAGATTGTACTGAACTCGCCGTGGAAACCGCTTGACCAATGTGTGAGCAACAACCGGAATGATTATCATGGTGAGTTCTTAGTTCAGGCAAATGGTGATGCCGAGGATCGTCCAACATTGCCCAGCCCTGATCTACGCAAATGGATCAACTCGCTCGGTCCTCGTCGTATGGATGCCACAAGCTTTCGCATCGTTACCGATAAACAAGATACAGTAGCGCCCTCGGGTAATAGACGCCGCTGAGAAGTGACAACGTTCAACTTCCCCTTTGGTCCAAGGCCCGAGGCCCGAGGCTTGAGCCAACCTGATCTACGTGAGTGTCTGCTTGAGAAACTTTGAAATTCAAGGCATGGCCCCTAGTTCTAGCATCACGTTGACTTCGCATAGGTCAGGCCATCGGCATGAGTAAGATATTCTCAGTTATCGAAGAGCTACATCATTCGAGTAATCGTGCTTGCCAGCTGTAACTTCCTGTCATTCACCTGGTACCCGAAATTAGATTTGCATACTCCCTAAGAACCTATCGGAACTCTCTAAGGAAGATATCCCGGTGTTTCGTCCATGCGAAGCTTCTCATGTTCCATGGTCGCAGGACTTGCAGATAGCGTGATAAGCTTAGGAGTTTGTCAAACTAAGTTTCCTGGTTCCTGACTGTGCATCAAAAATAGCAAGAGAAAGTGGGAGGGTAAAAAGAATGCTCCTCTTGACTATTACGAAGAGAGAATAGTGTGTGAGTTTCTGTTTCGTTCCTTCCCGACTCTGCCTCAAAGGGACCAAGTCCATGACGTCGGTATAAGCTACCCCTTCTAAATACATGTTCAAGAACCTAGTGTTCCATCGCCACGATATGATTAGCGGACCGAAATTCGACATCATTAGCAATATGTCATCGAAGCCAGCACCACTGTCAAAGTCCAGAACAGCCCGAGAGCCACAGAAAAAGTCTCGGTCAACTGCTAGACAAGATGCGCAAAAGCTCCCACGAACAGCATCCTCGAAGGACATTTGACATTTCCTGCTGAGCGTGCTACTTCATGGCTAGAATGATGATATGTTTCTGTCAACAGCAAAGACATCTTGGGCAGTTTTTTGTTGAAGACATGTCGGAAAGTCCGCATTTTCTGGGAAATGGCCACGCGAGAAAGCAAGATCGATCGTCAGGGCAAGCCGGATGTAACACTTGGGCTGCATCGAAACCATCTTCTTCCAATCGCTGATCGATTCCTGGGGCTGCTGGGGAGCCTCCAATAGAGAGGAAGTTTGCTGTTGAAGAGGACTCGCATTCTGAATGGCAAATGGCCATGAATCCATCTGTGTATTCTTGGACTTGATGCAAGCCACGGTCTTGTTGATGACTTCTCTGATCAGCTGCAATCCGTCGTACTGAAGCCCGTGTATCTTGATAATTGCTAGGAAAATATCTAAACGGTGTTGCTTCAAGGCCATGAGAGACTCGTTAGGCGACATAGCTACGTCCACTGCATGGAGAATTAGTGGCAGGGTGATGAGGGCGATTCTTTACTTGACTATCAGCTTCGAATCCTCATGAGCAACTTGCAGTACTTTGACAAGAAGTGAGGGCCAGGATTCACTCACGTATTGAATGGTAGGTACCGGGCCAATCTAAGCTGTACTAGTTCTTTCGTGTGTTCCGCAATGCAGATGATTGAGTCTTGTATCATACAGCACTCCTCTTCCAGGGGCATTTCGAGAACATTGTCTTGAAAGGAGCCTCTTTGCGACCGCAGAATTTCGTAGTGACCTAAAGCTAAGCGACCAGAACTTTCAAACATGAGTGTTAGCAGTATACACATTTATTGTTAAAAATCACTTACTAGAACATGATGTAAAGTAGATTAGTGTACAGAACAATGGAGGGGTGAGTATCTTCCAAACCCGCTGGTGTTGGAAAGCGTCTCACTGCACTCTCGTACCATATGGCCAGCCCAGATTTAGCCTTCCGCACTGCTGCGGGATCTTCATCACGCTTGTGCTCATTGGTCGGATAAGCAAGCATAATGATGCTGGTAAGCTTGACAGCAAGCTCGCACTTTCCAATGAATAGTCCAACAAGAAGCCGTCTAGTGTCACTAGAATACACCTTCGAATGTTCGATATCGCTCTGCATATCATGGAACGTCATCATTTCGACGTCCTCTTCGAGACAATCCAGGTTTATCTGCAGCGGCACACGTAAGCCGAGTGCTAACGATCTATCTCGCACAACACAACACCACCAGAGCCTCTTACAGACGATTTTCTGGACGAAATGTTGATCATAACGAGAGTATTGCAATCGGGCAAGCTCCGTGTTGCGAATCGCGATGGCGAGCCAGAATGTATTTGTCCTTCGTGAACGGTGGCGTTGTGTTTGGTGGGTCGATAGAAGTAACGACCCTTGAGCGATAGACATTGAGTCGGCAACACAATCGAAATCATAGAGGAGCTAGGTTTTTTAATATATATATGAGCCTGGTAGCGTTGAAAGACTTGTGCCCACTATTTACCTTTGAACGACGATAAAATGCTGTCGCAGCTTGATGTGGATGCGATAGGTTTAGGTCGTCAAGAACACTTTGAGAAACAAACTGCTCAATATATCAGTTGGAATAACACATGAACAAGACTCTATAGATGGATCCATACACTTGAAGCTGAAAAGACCATTGCTTGGAACAGGAATAAGGATATTTGGGCCGGTTTCGGATTATCTTCTATTCTGCCCATGTACAAGTTCCAAAATACCTCCTCGTCTACCAGCGGTAATATCGGATGGACGTGAAGAAAGTATTGGTCAATGAACTGGTCCAAAAGTGGCTTTGAAGGAAGGTCAAAACATCCTTGGCTCTTCAGGAAGTCGGCTTCTTGTGAAGATAAATGGGACACACTTTCCACGGCAATGAACTGATGATCAGTATACGGTACGTTAGGAGCTAGATTTGGAGCTAGTTCATGCCATAATCTCGTGACAGCATCAAAATCCATAATATCAAAGTCACTCGCTTGAGTGCCGCCACCACTCCTGTCTAGCAAAGTTCCATACGTTAGGACCTTGCCATAATATTTCTAGGGTTGCAGAACGTACCCAGAGCTAACCCGGACTCACTGTGGATATCTTGATGCCAAGAATTTGTTGTTGCCAGACAGTCTTTATCTGCGGACATTTGATCGGCGTCTTCAACCCCTCCGCTTGTGAATGTGAAGTATTCTCTCTCAATGTCCACGTCCCTAGGCATATCTGACAGGGCAAACGGAAACCTTAGCTCGCCTTCCGAGTTTTCGAAGGAGGAGGAAATTCGGTCCTGAGCAGCATTTGATGGTTTAAAAGGTTCAGGGGCAGACCTCGCTACCGACAGCTGGTTGTCTGATGGCAATTGACTCCTTCCAGGATTCATGGTGTAGAGTGTGTCCCTTGAGAATTTTGGTAATCTTTCAGAACAATTAGCCGCGTCAAAAATTACTATTTCAGCCGTCGCCATCTCGTGGGATATAGTAGAGCAACATTGCCGCGGTCATCGAGCAGAGGAGCGGTCTTCGTAGTGGCAGTAGGTGACTTACAGCCGTCTTGCCGTTTCTCGAACAACACACTCTCTATGGTCAAGCATGCAGTTGGTACACTGTTCACCGCGGCGATTGGATACGTCGCATCGAACTTTACGACTGCGACAAGAAAGACAGGCCATGGAAGCACGCTTCCGGCTAAGACGTGAAATTTGATGGTCCATTGAGGTTTCTTGGTGCCGAAGCGTTCTCTATTGAGTTCAGATTGAATGGCTATCAGTAAGCTTCTAGTGATGATTAGGTCGTTTCCCGAAATGAGGAAGAATTGAAGCGATTTCCAATGAGGGTATCCATCTAATACATGCTGGCCAGTGTAATATGCCTCGGCATTTCTCGGCTTGTGATAGCCTCCTACCCCATGCTCCGTCCACCCCTCCCGCTGTTTCAGCACTCTCTATCCAACACTTGATAGCTCTATATTGCGTCACTTCTATACACGGTATGGAAAAGCCTATATCGTAACTTGAGTCTCTATGTGTTGATTTTGCTGGCCTTTGTTTAGAGGATGGGAGATGTTCTTGCTACCAGTGGAGTGCAGCAAAGTTGAACCCATACCCACAATCCCCCGCTTGAAGGTGGTCGCTAGCGCCTTAGGCTTCCTGGGTCCCGACGTGGGGAGACCCCGACTTCCGAGAGCTATATAAGCCTTGGCACTCTAGGCGAGAGAATGTTATTAATACACACAGAACTTTAATTCTTTATTCTTATATTGACTATTCTCACTCTCAGCCTAATAAGCTTTTGCTTTTATTAATAACTTCAAATCGCACCTCCTTAATTTATTTATAATAATTATATATATTAGTAAAGGTAAGCCCTTTTGTAATAAAAGCTAGGCCGTTGGGTTACTCAGTTATCCTATAAGTTGAGAAAGACTTTCTTATGACTTATCGAGTGAACCTGTTATCGATCTTGGCTCGTATAAGTGATTCTAGTGAACTGCTAATATCAGATATCGTCTTACAGGTATTATAAGCTATTAATCCGTAGGATTTACGGCAAGACGCCTGATGATAACCTCTTTAATCTTTAAACGTTGCTGCTCTACGATACGAGAAGGATAGGACCTCCTTAAGAGTCCTGAAGCGTTCGAGGCGCAGATTCTTAATTCACTATCACTTCTTTAATTCTTACGTTTATTTATGCTATTCTTTTTTATCTACGCTTTTAGCTCCGGCGTATTTGTAAACAATAATACTATTATTGCCTCTAGATACCTAGTGCTGTGTATTTCTATAGCTTTAATTAATTGCTTAATTTCCTGTAATTCTTTATTACTTAAGCTAATATCGGGAGATTTAATGTTCTCCTCGAAGTATTTAATCTTCTTTATTTTAAGAATAAGAATAATATTGTTTTCTTGTGTTAATAACTACGCTAAAGTTAATTAACACGTAGTATATCCTTTCTTTTTAACTAAATAAATAAGACTATTAATTAACTTAAGATTTTTTACGAAATTTTCTAGAAAAAAATAAGGTAGAAATCTACAGGAATTGTTTTTTTTGTAAGTTCTTAGTAGATTTATACTTTTTAATTAGTATTCCTCGACCTAAAGATAAACATACTACAGTTATTACTTTCAGTTTCTTATATGTATTTAATAAATTAAATTAAGGCTATTCGATCTTTATAAAGAATAAGGAGTATTCGATTTAAATAGCGTTAATATAATGAACTTTGTATACACGACGTAGCGTGTTAGATAAGATCTTACTTAAACTAAGATATTTGATCTTATTTTTTTTATGTATATATTAGTTTATTCTGGCTCTCTTGTTTTTTCCTAAGGCAATCCTAGGACTTGAATTAACAAAGTTGTTATTTAATAGAAAGAAGAGAGATGAACTTTTTTAATTTAACTATTGCTTTAATTGTCTTTTTAATCGGCGTTTTCTAGTTAATATAATAATAATAATATAAATCGATTTATTTTACTCCTAACTTTTTTAAGCTTTTCTTATACGCTTACTTATAATACTCTAAAGTAAAATTAATTGTTCTCTTTATTTACTTACTCTCGCTTATAACTTTAGCGTTAAATTTAGTAGTTAAAAGGATTTTGTAGTGTTTTCTAGTGTGCGCGAACTATTTCTTAACGAGATCTTTAAAGTTTTAGTAAATATCTACTGAATCTTAAACTATAAAGTATTATAAATATTAACTATAGTTCCTTTAAGTAATATTATTTTAAAAGGCTAAAATGTTTCGCTGGAAAAGACTAGCTAAGAAGTTAAATAGATTACTTATAGGTTTCGCTTAACTCGTAAGCTTAATCTAAGATCTTAAATCTCTTCTTATTAAATTACGGCTTTTTATGAAAAGTAGATAAACTTATTAATTTAAAGCCTAGAACTAGAACCTTAGGATTACTTTTACTTAACTTACGCTAAAGGAGGATTCGTGAAGTTATTATTTTAAATACTATTATATATAAAGGTTATTTTATTAAAACTAATACTAAAAGACTATATTTAAAAGAAATATTTACTTATAAGAAGTTTAATATTAGTATACCAGCGAAGTAATATAATAGAGAAGACTCGGACTTAATAGAGTTATAAAAATTAACTGTATCTCTTACTAGCTAAAGAGGCCTGATAACACTGTGAAACTTTAATTAAAAAGTACCTTTTAATTTACGTGTGGCCTTCTCCTACTCGTCCGGTTAATATTTATCTTTTATTTATTAGCCTGAGTGTTATAGACTAGCGCTGGAACAGGTGACATAACCCTAAGGTTCGACAACTGGTTAGGACCATTAGGCTTTTACCTTATATAAAGAAGTTATAGGTCACGTGATTAGGTCACGTGATGAATTATTTAGACTCACGGAGTTTAAGTAATAATTCAAATTAATTTAAATAATTCAAGAGAATAAAAGTTTTACATAACTTAGGATATTTTTTTACTTAAATAAAAGTTTCGTACTTAACTTAAATATAATATCTTTATATTATACTTAATAACTTATAATAATTATTAATCTTAATTAGTAATAACATCCTTACTTATTA